>PVJC01021470.1:0-27975 GCA_004026665.1 Murina feae
TAATTTACTAATTAATGAACTACAAGTCCATTTATTGGGTTGTCTTCTAAATGTCAATTTAAGAAGTTAAAAGTTTAAAACGAACAGACTCAAAAGGCTTACCTCCATTAGCAGAGGTCTCTGTCCTATGGCTGCCATACCCTGAAGGGCATTTACTTCAGCTACGAGAACTCTATGAAGAAGCTATATAAGGAAGTAAGGACAGAAAAATAAGACTGTTTCAGACACTGGTAGAACCGTAAGCCCCAGTAATTCCTATAAGCTTCCCTAGAGGGGAAACTCACGGACACCCTTCTATAATCTAACTGTGGTACTTACTGTCTGGTCTCCAGTCAGAAACATCAGGTACCCCTCACATTTGAGAGTGGTACCAAAGAGCCTGCCCTGGTTATCCCCCTACTAGTGAGTCAATACCATTTACCTGGCAGAAAGGCAAATAGTTAAAACCACTCCATAGCAGGGGGCAGGGATGAGAAAGATAAAGATAATAAAGTTTATAAAAAAATAACCATGCATGCTGCCTAACTATTATAAATAAGAATTTAACTGATAAATTAGTTTATTTGTTTAATCCTCTACAGCTACATTATAGATCTATTCCTCAACTTTAGACCTATATTCACAAAATGCAATTTTGTGACAGATGAACAATATAAATATACTATAAATCCAATAACATTTTAAATAAAGTTTTTAAATTATATATATAAGAAACTACACACTCCATAGTTATAACTGGATGACATGACTACTAAGAGAAAGGTGATGAGGAACTTTTTAAACAGGTAAAGGTAGTGTGGTCTATTCCGTTTGATTTCCCAGCTATTTGAAAACTAAAATAAACCAGTATCTCTATCAGAAAACAACTGCATGATTGTATTTTTTGTCTGATTTTTGTCTAATAATTCATAGTCTGCACACACTTGAAAGTCATCCTCACCTTGACATTGCAGACTGTCTGTCCCCGTAAATTCTTGTGTTCACAGTTTGCTATAACTTGTTCAATCTGGACTCGATCAAAGAAATCCAACTGCAAAGGCTCAGGAATCTCCTGACTGAAGTCAATCGAGTCAAGAATACTTAGAATTTTCCGACGTACTGGAAATAATAAAAAGTAGTTCAAGTTTACTTGGGACACTGAGGAGAAGAGCAAACCACCATACTCATATCAAAACTAGTGAGTGCTAAGTTCAAAGAGGGCATCAGTCTAGAAAATGAAATCTAGAAAGTTAAATAAAATTTAATTTTATTTTTAATACATCCATTTGCAAAAATATGTTTTCCCATCCTATCACCCTATTTATAACATGTTTTGGATGACAATCCTTTATACAGCTTTTCTATACCAGTTAAGAATTTGAAGACATGGGCATAATAATCGTTACTAGACATTTTAAGCAGTTTAATATATACCTATAAATTTATCATGAATTGAAAAGGTTTTACCTTTTGTAGTAGTGTCAAAGTGAAGGAACCCAGAGACAGACCTATTTTCATCTTCTAGTCCTCCTTCACCATCTGTTGGAGCATCAGTAACAAGAGATCAGAAAAAGAACAACATACTTGTAAAATTTATTTGAAAATACCAAGCATAAGTATTTTATTTCTAGGTCATTGTTTCTAGGTCAAAGAGCCCTTTGCAAACAGATAATTAAAATGCAAAGATGATGAGGACTTACCAACAACATTCCTCTAACGCTTTCTGTCTCTCTGGGATCCAATTCACAATTGTAAAGAGGATAATCAGAATGCCACAAGAGACAGGACCAAATCATACCCAAGAGATGATCAGAAAACCTTATGCTTAATTTGCAAATATATTACTTATTAAGATATGTTGGATCTCCCAGCCAGCATGCCTCAGTGGTTGAGCATTGACCTATGAACCAGAAGGTCACATGCCCAGGTTGGGAGCTTGAACCCCAGTGGGGGGCATGTGAGAAGTGGTTGGTTAGTAATTCTCTCTCATCCTTGATGTTTCTGTCTCTCTCTCCCTTTCCTTTCCTCTTTGAAATCAATCTATATACATAAAACCTAAGCAACCAGATGACCAAATGACAGGTCGACCAGTCGCTATGACACACACTGACTGCCAGGGAACAGACACTCATTGCACAGGATCGGGCTGCCTCGGGCCTGCTGGGATGGGGCCAAAACTGGCTATCCGACATCCCCTGATGGGTCCCGGATTGCAAGTGCACAGATCAGGCCGTGGGACCCCACTGGTGCAAGGATGGGGCTCTAGTAAAAATATATATTTTAAAAATTATCTTGGGCCTGCTGGCTCTGTGGACAAACCCCATTAAATATTTGTGTATGTGATTAGAGAAAAATTTGGATGCTTAAAACAAGAATAAAATGACAGACAATTCCGGATGCTTTTCAAATTTTGTGTTTTAAGGAAAAAAATTCTGTGTTTTAAGCAAGGTGGAAAGAACTTGCTTGGCCTGCAATCACATACTAAGCACAAGATTCAGATTTGTTGCCGCATTCACCCAGACCAGTCAGCAGCACAATAAGACAATGCCAACATTCACATGTTCACCTGAATATGGTTTCACTGGCATGTCATCCAGCAAGAGGTGTAGGAGCCTCTGGGTATGTGACCGCTGACGATTCAGAGATGTTACCCTTAGTTCTATGCAGGCAGTCTTCATCAGCCATGACATTTGATTCAACATAGATATTTCATATTCTGGAAATTAAATACATATGTTTAGTTTCCCGGAAAAATAATGCAAGATCAGAACAGATCTAAATTCCTTAACTTCTCATATATATTCCCATGTAACATAGTTAATAATTTATGAAAGTTGGCAACACAATAATTTATCACTCTGTGTAATTAAAAAAAAGAAAAAATAGATGCCACAGGAAAAATAAAATAAGATGGTACATATTTATAAAAGACTAGAGGCCTGGTGCACAAAAATTTATGCACTCAGGTGAGGGGGCCCTTAGCCTGGCCTGTGCCCGCTCGCAGTCTGGGACCCCTTGGGGGATGTCTACCTGCTGGCTTAGGCCTGCTTCCCGGGAGATCAAGCCTCAGCTGGCAGTCAGACATCCCTCTGGCAGCCCAGGAGCCCTCAGGGGATGGCCACTTGTCAGCGGGGAGCAGGCCTAAGATGCAGTCGGATATCCTTTTGCGTTGCTGAGGAAGCAGGAGAGGCTTCCACCACCACTGCTGTGCTGGCAGCCATCAGCCTGGCTTGTGGCTGAGCAGAGCTCCCCCTGTGGGAGCACACTGACCAGCAGGGGGCAGCTCCGGCATTGAGTGTCTGCCCTCTAGTGGTCAGTGTGTGTCATAGTGACCAGTCATTCCCAGTTGTTCTGCTGTTAGGGTCAATTTGCATATTACCCTTTTATTATATAGGATGACCAAAAGCAAATGAAGAATAAGAGAATCAAGTTTCCATTACCAGGATAATTTCATACATCTATAGACTTTCATACATCTATGACTCTATCATATTTGGTATTAATATAGAACATAATTTTTAAAAATTCTCAAACATATACAAATATTTTTAAAATGAAATACATTTAAAAAACTATCATAATTTGATTTTTATTTCACAAAAATATATTTTAAAACTTAAAATTAATTTAAGTTGTATACTTTATGAAATCTCTTAAGATAACCCAGGACATTTGGTTTAACATAAAATTAGACTTGTGCTTTCCACCGCAGCAGCTGTTAAAGAGCAGCAGCCACAGCTTGGCTGTGCACTGCCCCATGGCATGGGCCTCAACAAGGCCCACAAGGGGACCAAGAACATGAGTCAGCTGAGGCACAGCTGCCGCTGAGGACACCTCACCGAGCCACCAAGTTTGTGTGGCACATGATCCGAGAGGTGTGGGTTTCACTCCTTATGAGCAGAGTGCCACGGAGCAGCCCATGGTCTCCAAAAACAAGTGGGTCCTCAAGTTCATCAAGAAAAATGTGGGACACACATCCGAAAAGTGGATGCCAAGAAGGACTGAGCCTCCTCTCTGCTCTGTGCATAGTAAAACTTTAAAAAAACAACAACACATATAAGTATGGTTGAGAATCACTTATACAAGTTTTTGATTCCAGTATTATTTTAATACTAGAGGCCCAGTACACAAAAATTTGTGCACTTGGGGGCGGAAGGGGGATGGTGTTCCTCAGCCAAGCCCAGCCTGTGCCCTCTCACAACCTGGAACCCCTTGGGGGATGTCCACCTGCTAGCTTAGGCCTGCTAGCCAGAGGATCGGGCCTAAGCTGGCAGTCAGACATCCCTCTGGCAGCCTGGGTGCCCTTGGGAGATGTCTACTTGCCAGCGGAAAACAGGCCTAAGCTGCAGTCGGACATCCTTAGTGCTGCTAAGGGGGCCTGCCCCCACCCGCATCAAAGGCTCTGATCTGTCACCATGTGTGTACGTATATGCCTGTGTGTGTCTGTCTGCTGGGGGCCTGCCCCCAGCCACACCATGGAGGCTAGGAGTAGGCATCCCTCTGTGTTGATCTCTCAGGCTATTGGGGTCACCTGCATGTTGTTCTCTCCCTTGAGCTGTGGCCAGGACTGGGTGCTGACTGCCAGCCACACTTGCCTGCTCACTGATCACCGCAGCAACCGGGAGCAGGCCCTGCTGCGGGCTGCCTATGGGCCGCCCACGCTTTTGCTTACCTGTTCCCGATAGCCATGGCAACCAGGAGCAGGCCCTGCTGCAGGCTGCATGCTGGCAGTGCTTGCCTCTCCAGGGCAGTGTGACCTGCTCTACAGTTGCCAAGGTAATGCCTGCTGGGCTCACATTGCCAGGTGATGCTGCCAGCGTCCTGCCCCACCGCTATGGGTACCACCATCTTTGTTGCAGAGTGATGTTTAATTTACATATTATTCTTTTATTAGATAGATTAGATAGAATGCCTAGTTTTGAAGTCCTAAATTGTGGCAATATAAACATAAAACACACCAAACACTATTACTGCTGCTGCTGCTGCTACTACTACTACTACTACTAATAATAATAATGGGCAACAATAGTTCAATTTTTTAAAAACGATAACATAATTGGCAAGATTAACTTTTCTTTCTAATTAAGAAGAAAATTTTTTTAAAAAACTTCTTAAATAAATGGAATCTTAGAACTAAAAATAAGATACACTTATGAAAATAAAGTGAAAAATATTTTGCCATTGGATAATTCCCAACGGTCTCTCATATCATTACTCTAAAGAGTGGTTTGGCCCCCTGGCCGGTTTGGCTCAGTGGATAGAGCGTTGGCCTGTGGACTGAAGGGTCCCAGGTTCGATTCTGATCAATGGCATGTACCTTGGTTGCGGCCACATCCCCAGTAGGAGGTGTGCAGGAGGCAGCTGATGTTTCTCTCTCATTGATATTGCTAACTTTCTATCCCTCTCCCTTTCTCTCTGCAAAAAATCAATGAAATATATATTTTTTAAAAAAGTTTATAGTTTAAAAAATCTTAACTAATAAAAGCGTAATATTGAAATTAACCGTTTCTCCGGGACAGGGTAAGCAACGCCCACCAGCCAATCAGAGCAACTGTATGCAAATTAGCCCAGACAACATGGCGGCCACCACTCATGGACCTGAGTAAACGGCAGCTTCCATTGCAGCAGGAGTGAAAGTGAAACTGTGGCCCCACTCCGCTCATCCTGCCTCAAACAAAACACGTTTGCAACAAAATAACAATCATAGAATCCTTGGGAGCTGAAGGAAACAGCAGGCCTGGCCTCACCACTAAGTAACATTGGCTCATTATAGACACCACGAGGTGAAGCAGAGAGAAGGCTTCGTTAGTAGGAGGCCTCGGCTTAAAGGAACAGTGTATCAATTATAGAAGATAAACCCCAGAACCTGCGTCCATCCAGCCTTGCTGGGACATTGGGTCAATGGGAGCTGTGGGCAGCTTTAAAGCCTGAAAGCGCCAATCAGCCCGTCACCCACGCTGATCACAACCCAATGGGATGAGGGACGTTCCTGGGGGGATTGGCCAGCCTGCACACAGCCATCAGCCCCTCACTCAGCCTGGTCAGGCACGCCAGCAGGTGGACATCCCCAGAGGGGTCCCAGACTGTGAGAGGGCACAGGCCAGGCTGAGGGACCTCCCGAGTGTACAGAGCGGCTGCAGGGCGGAACAGCGCAGGACCCAGGACCCATGAGTGGGAAAGAGGCGGCAGGGTTGGCGGCCTGCTTGGCGGCTGCCCAGGCCCTTTGCGGGGCACCGGGGAGCGGGAAAGAGGCGGCGGCCTGCTTGCCGGCTGCCCAGGCCCTGTGAGGGGCATTGGGGAGCAGGAAAGAGGCGTCAGGGGGTTGGCCTGCTTGGCGGCTGCCCAGGCCCTTTGCGGGGCACCGGGGAGTAGGAAAGCAAGGCTGCAGGGGCCGGGGTCCTGCTTGGCGGCTCCCCAGACCCCTTGGCGGCACCGGGGAGTGGAAAAGGAAGGCACCAGGGGACTGGTGAGTGGGAAAGAGTCGGCGGCCTGCTTGGCGGCTCCCCAGGCCCTTTGGGGGGCACTGGGGAGCGGGAAAGCAAGCTCTTGGGGGCTGGGGGCCTGCTTGGTGGATCCCCAGGTCCCTTCCGGAGATCAGGGAGCAGGAAAAGGCTGGCCTGACCTTGAGGTGGAGTTTTCCCTGCTCTCTGGTGGCTGGAGGAAGATGGGCAGTAGGCAAGCTTGGGAGGCAGGCAGCACCCAGCCCTGGCCACAGCTCAAAAAAGAGAACAACATGCAGGGGAGGGCAAGAGTCTGAGAAATTAATATAGAGGAGGTGCCTGCTCCAAGCCTGGGGCCAGTAGGTAGACATACACAGGAGGACTGCTCTGAGCCTCAGATGCAGCTGGGGCAGGTCCCCAGTGGTGACACACACAAACACACAAGGCGCCTGGCAGACTGGGGCCATCATAGGACATCCACTGAGGGGTTCCAGACTGTGAGAGGGGGCAGGCTGGGCTGAGGGACCCCCACCCTCCCCCCGTGCACGAATTTCGTGCATCGGGCTCCTAGTAAATAAATAAGTAAATAAAAAGTGGTTTGGTTCAGTGGATAGAGTGTCGACCTGTGGACTGAAGGGTTCTGGGTTCGATTCCAGTCAAGGGCACATGCCTGGGTTGTGGGCTTAATTCCCAGTAGGAGGCATGCAGGAGGTAGACAATCAAAGATTCTCATCATTGATGTTTCTCTCTCTCTCTCCCCTTCTCTTTGAAATCAATAAAAATATATTTTAGAGAAAGGAAATTAGAAGCTCATAATTACTAATGAAAATCTATATATATAATATATAAAAGACTAATACGCAAAGTGTCCCCTTGAGAGTTCAATCTGGAGACTGGGAATTCAATCTCTCGCTCTGATGTGCACTGACCACCAGGAGGCAGCGTGGAACAAAGGAAGGCCCCAGCTAGCAGCCAGATTGGTCCTGATCGCCAGCCATGCCTAGGGACCCTACCGGTGCACGAAGTTCGTGCACTGGGCCTTTAGTTTATTATAAAATCAGTGACTGTGGATTTCTTAAAATACAAAGATGATACCTCATAAACTTTAAAACTAAAGGTCATCGCTGTGTAGCTGTAATATAAATTCAAAGAACTGTTAAAAATTAATCAAAAAGAAAATTATATAATATAGAATTCTATAAAGCATGGGTTAGACTGGGATAATTGTGTTTATCAGGTCAATAAACAAGTTATAGTTTCCATCATAATTAGTTTTCTATTTTTCATTTTAGGACCTAGTTTCAATATATATACATGGCCCTGACCAATTTGGCTCAGTGGATAGAGTGTCGGCCTGCAGACTCAAGGGTCCCAGGTTCGATTCCAGTCAAGGGCATGTACCTTGGTTGCAGGCACATCCCTAGTAGGGAGTGTGCAGGAGGCAGCTGATCAATGTTTCTCTCTCATCGATGTTTCTAACTCTCTATTCCTCTCCCTTCCTCTCTGTAAAAAAAATCAATAAAATATATTAAAAAAAAAAAAAAAAAAATATATATATATATATATATATATATACATGAAACAAAAGTAAAACAGATTTTTATGAAACAATTTTTACTTAAAAAATCTAAATTTCAAAAAAAAAAAAAAAAGAAAGAAAGAAAGAAAGAATGTCAAAGGTGCGATACCATACAGGATAAATCATATTTCCTATCTGTGAAAATAAAACACATCTTGTTTTTTGGGATTTTGCTATTTCATGAAACCACTATCTTGTATTAATTTGTGTTAAAAATAAATGCGATTTGACATGGTAAAAAAAAAAATCTAAATTTCCAGAATTTTCTTATATAAATGTTTTCTTAGCCTTCAATACAATTTTAAATTTTTATTTATTAGGAAAATGATCTGACAGGCTATCCTTTTCCAATATTGAATTTTTAAAAATGTGTTCATTGATTATTTTAGAGAGAGAGGAAAGGAGAGGCACAGAGAGATAGAAACACTGATGAGAGAGGAACATCAGAGATCAATTGCCACCTGCAATGCCTCCTACTAGTGACTAAGCCTGCAATCTGGGCATTTGCCCTGACCGGGAATCAAACTGTGACCTCCGGGATCATAGGTCGATGCTCAACCAGTGAACCACTCTGGCTGGACTGACAGACTATTTTTCAAAATAATTTTGTGCTAGCAATTAAAACATTGATCCTATCTTAGCCCAAACTACAAAAGCAACCCAAAATAACAAGCAAGTAGCAAAAAGAACACAGAATTTCACAACTGTAACTACAACTCCAAAACGTTACATAAGTAAAGCCACTCAACATGGCCTTTGCAAATTTAAGGAAAAATGATGTCCTACCTTTGTTAGAAAAAGGTAAATGTTGCAACTGAGAAAATAAGAAATCCTGGCTGGTTCTCAAGTATCTCATAGTAGGACCAGATGTATCGGAGCATGCACATAACTGATATATCACCTTAAAAATTAAAGTAAGAGAATTCCCAAGTCAGTGTCTTGTTTTTGTTATACATCTTAAGACAAAATGTAAGCTTAGATCTACTAAGTGGAAACTAAGATCCATCAACAACTCAAGCAAAATGGATAAACACAAGCATAAAACTTAGAAGCTCAGAGTTATAAGCATCTTTAGCACCTTAACAAAAAATGATACATTAAGATACAATTGAATGTACTACTCTTTGTAATATTTTAAGCAATATTTAAAAAAATGGAAAAAAAAGATACAATTGAGTGATGAAGACATTACTATAGGACTAATCTTGAAATCACCCTAAATATATTTATTAATACATATACATATAGGTAATTAACAATTTTTAGTATTTTGACTATTAATAGCAGCAAATTACTTGGAAGTAATTTCTGAAAACCAGTTATTTTATCCCAGCCTCCCAGGAAGATAATACTAAATTTACCAGGATTGAAGCAATGAAAGGATTACAAAGATCTGCAGATTCAACTAAATAATAAATATAAACTCTAAATAAAAATTTAACAAAAATAATTGAATAAGGAATAAATACTTTTATATCAAATATAAGAAAAAGTGAATAGCTATAATACATATAAAGATCTCCATTAAATATATGAATATCATCAAGAGATCCAAACAGATAAAATGGCAATGAGAGAAAAATAAAAATGGCTAGTAACTGAAGAAAAACATTCACCCTTTTCAGTAATTTGAAAACATTAAGGCAATAAGATACCTCTACTGAAAATCAGCACCATTTTAAATGCAAAAAGCAAATCCCAATATTTGGCAATATGGTAGTGAAAACTTTCATTCATGAGTAATTCATTTTATAAATATTTATTAAATGCTTTCTGTGTACCAGGCACCATTTCAGAACTAATTGTTATGATTACTTCAGAATTAAAATCTGAAGTCATAAAACTATTCATGTCCTTTGACCCAACACAGTTTATCCTCATTATTTGCACAGTCTGCACTTGCAAATTCATCTACATGCAAAAATTTATTTGTAACTCCAAAACCAATACTCGCATGCTTTTGTGGTCATTCATAGAAAGGCACCAAGCAGCAAAAAATTTGAGTCGCCTAGTTTGCATGCTCTCAGCTGAGACTGAACAGGGCAATGTCTGCCTTCTCATTTCAGTTCTCATGCTATAAACAAGTGTCCTTCCTTTAGTACTCTGTTTTGTGCTTTTAGTTAGTGATTTTCCTGGTAAAATGGCCCCTAAGCATAGTGCTGGAAAGCTGTGTGGTGTTCCTGAGGGCAAAAGGCTGAGCTGAGCCTTACAGAGAAAATACAGGTGTTAGATAAGCTTCCTTCAGGCATGAGTTGTAGTGCTGCTGGCCGGGAGTTCAATGTTAATGACAGAAACACACATAAAACAAAGTTATTCATCAGTTCACAAAAATGTTGAAACCAGGGGCTTGCAAGATTTCTAACCCTGTTTCCTCTAGGAGCAATGGTTCAATATTAGCCAAATCAGTGTTCACTGTAAATACATAAAACAAATTAATAGTTGACTGTAAATCCCTATCTAGAAATATATTCTTAATACAAAGCAGAGGAAAATAAACTGTAAACAACCAAAATGTAATTTACATCATAGCTGTACAGTAAGTTTATACACCAAGAGAATACTCAAATAAACAGTATGTGTACACAAGAAAAAAGGAACACAACATAAAAAATAGTTCTGTTGAACATGTATTCTTGTTTTTCAAACAGCTTTGACATTGTTTTAATGCTCTATAAATTTGATAAGCTAATTTGAACTTCTCACAAAAAAAACAAAAACCAGTCATTTGTATTAAATGGCCAGTTAAGAAGATATAGGAACAGATCCTTAAAGATGTGGGAGAGGTAATACTGTTACAGGAAGAAGCACAGAAAAAGTGAGTCCTCACAGCAAGGCCAAGTAGGAAAAATCTCCATCCTTAAAAAGAACAGAGCAGCCACCTGGTCTTCGCCAACAGCTGCTCCTGGGTTGCAGCTGCCTGCATCCCCAAGGTGCTTTGAACCTGCTTGCAAACACCAGCAAGTCAAAATGTCATACCCGTCCCAAGGTAAGCCCTCCAACCCCAGTAACCACTCAGTATTCTTTGGGAAACAAGTGAGTTGGTCAAATTATCTTAGAATTGTTTGCAGATATTGCACCCAAAACTGCAAAAAATTTTCATGCATTGTGTACAGAAGAAAAAGGCATTGGACTCACCACTGGGAAACATCTCCATTTCAAAGGATGCCCATTTCATTGAATTAAGAAATTTATGATTCAGGGTGGAAACATTTCAAATCAGAATGGGACAAGTAGAGAAAGTATTTACGGTGAAAATTTTTAGATAAAAATCTATACTAATAATAGACAAATATGTAAATTGACAGTCCCTCCATGATGACCACAGCCAATCAGGAGTGGGTATGCAAATTAACCTGACAAAGATGGCAGGCCTGTGGGCAGCATGCACGTGAACAGGTGCCACTGAGCAGCCAGGGGCAGGGCAGGACGCCCATCACCCTCTTGCGTTATAGGGGTGACATAGCAGGCATCCCCAGAACCTCGCCCACTCTGAGCCTGTGGACTGCGTGTGCACACCAGCACCAAGCAGCTGGAGTCTCAGAGACACCATCGGAGTGTCCAGTCCTGTCAGCCCAGCCTGGGGCAGCTGGAGTTCCCAGTCCTTTTGGTTTCTGCAGCCCCTGGACTGGAAGCAGAAACCAAGACCACAGGGAGCACCAGGAATGCTGGGAATCATAGTTCTGGTGGAAGACACATTGAAGGATCTCCTAGACACTAGAGCAAAGTGAGCCTGGAGCAAGTTACTGTTGTGGGTGGGGGATGGAGGGAAAGTAAAGGTGAGAGACATACGTAAGTCGGAGTGTCGAGGAAAAATTAAAAGGAAGATATCTTGCAACTTCTAGGAAATCTCCATCAATGGAGCAAAGGGGGAAAAAAGATCTCTATTATTCTGTAAGCACCAAACCAAACTGGGTTGGGGGTCTCAGGCAATTCACTCATATGATTACAAAGACAGACAGAAACTCCTGGATTGGAGAGGGCTCCCTGAAGGCTCCCAGATTGGAAAGGATGCAGATCAGGTTGAGGGACCCACCCCTATGCACAAATTTCATGCATCAGGCCCCTAGTTTATATTATAAGCATAACCATTTATATTATAAGCACGTCAAATGCAGGCTGCAGTACAAATGGTTCCCAGCTCTTTATCACAACAGTTACAACTCCTCATTTGGACGGGAAGCATGGTATTTAGCCAAGTATTTAAAGGAATGGATGTGGCAAGAATTCTGCAAAATGTAGAAATGAAAAGTGAAAAACCTGCCAAATTGTGCATTATTGCAGATTGCAGAGAATTGAAGGAATATTCCCAAAAGATGGGTCTGGTGACAGTCATCCAGATTTCCCTGAGGATGTAGGTATAGATTTAAAAGACGTAGATAAAATATCATTAATAATAGAAGACTTAAAAAACATTGGGACAATATACAGGTGATATATTATAAAATTGTACACTTGAAACCTATGTAATTATATTAACCAATGTCACCCCAATAAATTCAATAAAGAAAGAAAAAAAAACATTAGAAATATTTGTTTCAATCCAGAACTTGGAGATAGCCATTAAAAATTATACAAAAGTTTTAAGATATGTGGAAGATTCAAAGGCTGTTACTGAGAAAGCAGAGAGATCGAAGCTGCAACCTGTAGCTTTAAGCTGCATGCTGAACACTGGTGCTTGTAAACTGAAGATATCAAATTGGCAGGGAGCAATTGACAGTTGTTTGGAGGCTCTTGAAATAGACCCATCAAATAACAAAGCTCTGTACTACAGAGCGCAAGATTAAAAGAATACAATCAAGCATTGGCTGCTCTTAAGAAAACTCAGGAGATATCACAGAGAGATAGAGCTATGCAGGCAGAATTGCTGCAAGTTCAACAAAAGATAAAAGCACAGAAAGTAGAGAGTGTATACAAAATGTTTGCTTAATAAGAAATTCAGTGTTGCTTAAATATTATATATTGATTATATAAAAGCAATAAGAAAATTTAAGGGAAGTTGTCTAGTATATATGATCCCTAATGGATTGCCTTTGATACTTCAGTTACCCATTGCTTATGGTTTAAAAATACTAATAGGAGTTTACTCTTAATAAAAGTATTACAGAGTAAAAAAATAAAAGAGATCATAGGCACAAGGTTCAGTCTTGACTTTTTCACCCAGAAAGCCTTGTATTGTTGGATGATGAAGGTATCGATAAGGCGCAGATATTTCACTTTGCTACAGATTTATTTAAACAAACAAGCTCTCTTAAGATGTTTGACTTTTAAGCATAAACCTACAGGTAAAGGAAGCACCTTTCATTAAAAATGGACCAACTCTTCTAGTTAACATGCAACTTCTGACTCAGCAGGTCTGGAGTAGGGCTTGAGCTTCTGCATGAACAAGCTCCCAGGTGGTGATGCTGTAGATGCTGGACCACATTTTGAGTTGCAACATCATAGAGCATCTAATATAATAAAAGAGTAATATGCAAATTGACCGTTACCCGAGACACCTAAGCCACACCCACCAGCCAAGCCATTCCTCCCAGCCAACCAGAGTGGCTGTATGCAAATTAGCCCAGCCAAGATGGAGGCTGGCAGCCATGGAGCTAGGGCAAACCAGAGGCTTCTGTTGCAACTGCCTGCCTAAGCTGGCTGAGCCTCTGCTCATGGCCACGCCCACCAGCCAATCAGAGCGGCTGTATGCAAATTAACCAAGCCAAGATGGAGGCTGGCAGGGTGGCTCTACACTGAGAGCATCCGCGGCCAACATAGCTGTGCCAGGCGTGTCAGCTCAGTGTGGGGGGGTCTGGCCTTGGGCCTCCTTGGGGCATCCAGGAGCGCCCATCCCGGGTCTACTGCCTGGCTCCGCCCCCTGGGGGCCTCCCCGGGGCATGCGGGAGCTCGGGGGCCTCTGCAGGGCATGCAGGAGCAGCCGTCTTGGGTCAGCTGCCTGGCTCCGCCCCAGGGGCCTTCTTGGGGGCGTGTGGGAGCACCTGTCCAGGGTCCACTACCTTCATCCGCTCCACAGGGTGTGCGGGAGCGTCTGCTGCACAGTGTGGAGAATCCAAAGCCAGTCTGCTGCCCGGCTCCACCCCGGGTGTGTTTGCTCAGCAGCAGGGCCCCAGCGAGGGTTCCTGCACCAGCGTCCGCCCCTGGCTCACCACCTAGCTCTGTGCCAGGTGTGTCCCCTCAGTGGTGTGGGCCCACCAGGCGTGTGTGATCGTGGGACCTCCGGTGGGAAACGTGCAGGCCTGCACTCACCAGCCCTCCCACCCCCCAGTGCACGAACCCTGAAGAGGCTGTGGGCAGCCTGAAAATGGCCCTCAGCCCCTCACCCAGGCTGGCCACGCATGCCAACGGGTGGACATCTCCCCCGAGGTGTCCCAGACTGCAAGAGGACACAGGCCGGGCTGAGGGACCCCCACCCCCCGAGTGCACAAATTTTTGTGCACTGGGCCCCTAGTATGTAATAAACTCACAGGCTGAGGATATAGACATGTTTTGTTTGGCAGTGCTGGATCTGAGGATCCAGCAAACCAGGGTCTGCATTCCAACATGAAAAAGACCAGGGGGATGAGAGCAGGGCAAGTGCTCTCAGCCTATCAGCTTCTCCTCTCTGCCGCCCCACCTTTATGTCTTGTCTGGCTTCAATCTCCTACTTACTTCACCTGCCTAACTCCCTCAGATGACTAAGCTTACCTGTTGCTTCTACCTACATATGCCAGATTCTACAACACTGTGCTAAATAAAATGCACATGAAGTTTATGCCCCTACTAAAGAAGAACTAATTTTGATTCAAAGGAAGACCTAGCTGTAGTACTTACAGTGAAGGGCCATTTGGACAACCAAAGGACAGAAGAAAATAGTAAAGAATTATAAAATGAAAAAAAAAAATCTATGTCACTAGAAGTTAATGATGCTTTTCTTAACATGAAAATGTGAATTGGGATGCTACTTAAATTGAGAAACTAGTTGCATCTTATAAAGATTAGCTCGTGCTTGTGAAATGAATAAATCAAAAATAAACACAAGTCTAAAACACAGGTAAGACAGAAGTTTCCACTATAGTTTAAACTTAACATTAGTTTGACTTTCTACCACCTTACATATAATTATAGGCCTGCATAAGTTACATGGTTCTTAAAAAATGCTTTCACTTACATTCTCATTTAAGCCCTTTCCAAAGATCAAAAATCTTATAGAGAAGTTTCATGTCATGCCCACAGTATCTTAGCTATTATGGGCAGAGACAGGAACCAGAAGTCTTCTGACCCAAATCCACTGCTCTCTTCACCAAAAAGAAGCAAATGGAAATGCAGCATCATTGGCAGTTTCTACACCATCTGGTCAAAATCCATCTCAAAAATCCACCCTGACCGGTTTGGCTCAGTGGATAAAGCGTTGGCTTATAGACTGAAAGGTCCCGGGTTCAATTCCGGTCATGGGCATGTACCCTGGTTGCAGGCACGTCCCCAGTGGGGGGTGTGCAAGAGGCAGCTGGTCAATGTTTCTCTCTTATCAATGTTTCTAACTCTCTATCCCTCTCCTTTCCTCTCTGTAAAAAATCAATAAAGTATACATTTTTTTTTTAATCCAATTTCCCCAATTTTTCAAATGATCAACATACAGTATTTGTAGATCTATAGGATCTTGGAATTTGTGTGTTATTGATTTTATAAATGAAAGTCTGGTCAAACTACCAAATGAACTCATTTCAACTCAGCCTTACTGTTTTTATACTTTCATTTCTGTGATATATTCAAGCATTTAGTTCAGTTTCTTCTATTAAGTACTACAAAGTGCAGCTGCTGCATACCTGGTAGCAGAGCTCAGCAAGTTGAGGAGATTCTCTTACTGCCACCGGGCCGGTTCTCCCTTCAGTTCCTTTCTCCAAAATGTTTAAGATGGCATGAAGACACGTCCGAGGACAACCTAACACTCCTACATGAAACCAAGAGAAAATTCAACTTGTCTTAAAATGTCTGCATTAAAGACCTGAAAATACCCCTACAAAAGTTAGATTCCATAAACATCTCCTCTACTATAACCAGTCTTACAAAGACTGACACAAAAATTTATAAATACGAATTTTCTAAGCGTATTAAAAGTCCTAAAGATTAACCCATCTCTTGCCCTAACCTGTTTGGCTTAGTGGATAGAGCGTCAGCCTGAGGACTCAAAGTTCCCAGGTTTGATTCCGGTCAAGGGCATATACCTTGGTTGTGGGCACATTCCCAGTAGGGAGTGTGCAGGAGGCAGCTGATCGATGTTTCTCTCTCATTGATGTTTCTAACTCTCTATCCCTCTCCCTTCCACTCTGTAAAAAATCAATAAAATATATTAAAAAAAAAAAAAGATTGACCCATCTCTCTACATTATTATTTCTTTCAGTGAATTATCCCATGAGCCTGGCATTCAATAAATGAGTACCTGCCCTAGCCAGTCTGGTTTAGCAGTTAGACTGTTGGCCCTGGGATTGAAGGGTTGCAGGTTCAGTAATGTTCATACCTCAGTTGCAGACTCAATTCTCAGCGCCATTTATTGTGTATATGGGAGGCAATTAATCGATGTGTCTCTTTCACATCAATGCTTCCCTCTCTCTCTGTCTCACCCCTTCCCTTCCAATCTCTCTAAAAATCAATGGAAAAATATTCTCGGGTGAGGATGAACAAAAATATAAAATAAAAATGACTAACTTAGCTACATAAATATGAAAAGCAATAAATGCCCGTGTGTCTTATAGCTCTACCTGGGTCTTGTAGGTTTGTGGTACTGACAGGTTTCTTCAATTCAAAGCCCAACAGGTAGAGAGCAAGACTGGGTGGATTGCGCTCCAGCGAAGTGATGAGAAGATTCAAGATATGGATTCTTGTTTCATGACGGATTCCAGCTATTTTTTTTTCAAATTCTGATCCTTAATGTAAAAATCATAAAACAATAAAAAGTGAACATTAAGTCAAATTTAAAACCATAAAACTTTTATTCCAAACACCGTGCTTTCTTTGGTTGCAGTTTACCTTTTTAGCCATCACACGGAGTTCATATTTGTTAGGAGGTTTCCCAAAAGCCTTATATATTTATGCTAGCAAATTCTCTATGTTCTCTCATATCATCACTAGACAGATAACTAAGAGTTTCCTTTATAGGAAGTGTTTATATAAAATAAAAAACATACATGTTAATCTAGGACTTACCCTCTTCTAGACGCATAAATTCGTCTGTATCTTCACTATCCAAACACTCCACAAATCCAGCCATCAGCTTCTGACTTATACTCTGAAGTCATATGAAGATAAAAGAAATTGTCAAGTTTCTAAATATTAGAGAAACTATAACAAACATGATATATATTTATAAACATTTGTATATAAAGAAAAAAAGGCAAATCTGCAGCAAGTATTGAGGTTTTAGGTTACATTTTTAATTAATAGAAAACTCAGTTCCTTAAATTGCCATGAGTTAGCTCTCTGTAAAAATAACTAAAGAAACAAAATTTTTAAGTTTACTGGGATTTTTAAAACCTTTATTGTTGAAGGTATTCCATATGCTCCTCTTTATCCCCCACTGACCTCTTCTAGCCCACTCCCACCCCACTCAGACCTTCACCACTCTACTGTCTGTGTCCCTGGGTTATGCATATATGCATACAAGTTCACTGGTTGATCTTTTCCCACCCAGTGACTCTCCCCTGCCTTCTCTAATTTTCTTTCTCAAAGAATCAAACTAGTTTTTAAAAATATATATTTTATTGATTTTTTTTTTTACAGAGAGGAAGGGAGAGGGATAGAGAGTTAGAAATATCGATGAGAGAGAAACATCGATCAGTTGCCTCCTGCACACCCCCTACTGGGGATGTGCCTGCAACCAAGGTACATGCCCTTGACTGGAATCAAATCGGGACCCTTTAGTCCGCAGGCCGATGCTCTATCTATCTACTGAGTCAAACCGGTCAGGGCCAAAGTAGGTTTTAAAAAATATATCATTAAATTGTTGTTTTATGACCTCTTCATCACATACTAAATTCTATGGAATTTAACTAAAATATAAAATAAAATTCTCATCTTACATCTAAAATTCTCATTTTTAGAAATCTACTTATCACTAGTTTTGTATTTCTGGGCTGAGAGACTGGATACTCCTCAATGTCCACAGGAAATTTAGCAGGATGTTAAAAGTAATATCAAATGGCCCTAAATGATTTGGCTCAGTGGATAGAGTGTTGGCCTGCAGACTGAAAGGTCCCAGGTTCGATTCCGGTCAAGGGCATGTACCTTGGCTGCGGGCACATCCCCAGTAGAAGGTGTGCAGGAGGCAGCAGATCCATGTTTCTCTCTCATCGATGTTTCTAACTCTCTATCCCTCTCCCTTCCCCTCAGTAAAAAAATCAATAAAATATATTTTTTTAAAAAGTAATATCAAATGAAGTGACAACTCACAACAGTGAGACACATGCAGCAGTGCAGAGGCTCACTCAGAACACAGTTGACTGACAGAGGGTGAGAGGATAGATGCAAGAAACAGACAGAGTTGCACTTACAACCTAATTACTGTAAAGAGCTCAGAATAGCAACAGTCTCGTTACACATTACAATCACACATTATGTATAGATAACATAATCAATTCTACAGTCTATGTAATATCATTGTGGTATTTGTTAATTTTTTCAAATATAAAGCACAGCTCTTTATACAAGTAGGTTTTCACCCAGCACACATAAGTACACTTACTCTTGGACAATTTTCTCACAAACAAAACAATTCCTCCATAGACACTGTGATTTCCATACGAACTCAGATGCATCAAAAATTAACAACAAAATCAGTTACCTGGTCTTGTGTGAAATCTCCAACCAATTTTATCTGAATATTCGTGTTGCAAGAGATACAGCAGAGAATCTTGGCACTTTCAAAAGCCAATTCTGGATTAGTATTGCCATGATACAGGTATCTGTAAAGCAAGACAACAGTTGAGGAATAATGTAATGAGATTTGGCTTCTCACTTGTCTCAATAAAGAACATTTAGAACCAGGGCTTCTCCCACCTATATAGCACTTTTGGGTGAATTAGACAATGGTTTCCCCTTCTAACCATGTTCAGTTTCTTTTGGGTTGAATAGTGTTCCTCCAAAAGTCCTATGTTGATATCTAAACCCATAGTGCCCTTGGAAAATAGGGTCTTTGGAGAAGTAGCCAATCAAGTTAAGATGAAGTCATCAGGAAGGGCCCTAATGACTGGTGTCCTCATAGAAAGGAGACATCTGAACATTGACACACATAGGAAAAAAGCAAAGGAGAGCTGAAGGTTGAGATCAGATGATGCTTCTACATGTCCAGGAACACCAAATAATGCCAACAAACAACCAGAGCTAGAATATACACAGTGAAAAGCTCGCTCCCCAGTCTTATCCTCCAAATATCCACTTCCCTTACAGGAGACATACAACATTGAGGTTGTATCATTTTATACTAGAATAGAACATAGAATAAGTAGAAAGAAGAAAAAGAAATTGTAAAGTAATTAAAATGACAGGAGACAGAGAAGGCAAGAACAAAATAAGGGGGGGGGGGGGGTACATTAGGGATATGGCCAGATTTGGAAATCAAAGCCAGAATCCCATCTGATTCATTTCATCATTTTTCTACCTACAACTACAACTTACCTGGCAATATTCACCACATTATCAGCCTTCTTAGTTCTGGGATTGATTCCCTGCAAAAGCTGTTCTAAAGGAGAGACTATCAGAGCCAGTTGACTCTCTCTTAGAAGGTCCATAAAGAGATTTTCCTTTTGCAAAGTAAGATTGAGAAGTGCAAGGCAATGCTGTACCGATTTCTCTAAGTGTTTCTTCCCTATAAACCAAAAATGGACATTAGAAAGTTCCACATGAATAGTAGAAACTCATAGTCAAGTTTTAGGAAAACAGATAAGGCCTGGCCGGTGTGTCTTGGTTGGAGCACCACCCATACACTAAAGGGTCACGGTCACTGGTTTAATTCACAGTCAGGGCACATACCCAGGTTGTGGATTCAATTTCCGATCGGGGAACATAGGAGAGGCAATTGAGCGACGTTTCTCTCTCTCTTCCTTCCTCTCTCTAAAGTCAATAAAAACATACCCTTGGGTGAGGATTAAAATACAAACATACACACACACACACACTCACACACACACAACAAGTTCTAGATTCAAAAAGCTTTCAAGTTCTCAAACTGTCAGCAGCGACTTCACAAAACTGCTCACCTATGCAAGTTATGGTAATTGTTGTGACTCAGATTCCTTTTATGCAATGGTTTCTAGGTCATTTTGTTTTGTTTTGTATTTGTTATTGATCCTCACTCGAGGATATTTTCCAATGATTTTTGGAAATAGAAGAGAGAGGGAGAGAATAAAGAAACATTGATATGAGGAGGACACATCAATTGGTTGCCTCCCACATGTGCCCTGACCAGGGCTGGGGATCAAGCCTGCAACCGAGGTACGTGCCCTTGACCTGAATAGAATCCAGGACCCTTTAGTCCTTGGGATGATGCTCTAGCCACTGAGTCAAACCGACTACAGCTAGGTCATTTTTCCTGTACATTTTTCCTAACATTTAGAGCAGTGATTTTCAAGTAGTGTGCCACAAAAAAATCTTAAACCATGCAATATCTGATTATTCAGTCAGGGCATTGACTTCTTTTCCCTTAGATTATCAAATAAAAAATAAATGACAACAGCCAACACAACAATAGCCATCCAGAGTGAATGAATCAAAATTACACCTTTTTTTGAGATAAGCAAAAAATGTATTTTTTGGAGTGACAATGAATTTTAGTCAGTATGTTTGTGTTAAGATGAAAAAGTTGAAAATCTATTATTTAGAGCAATGGTTCTCAGGCATCTAGTGGATAGAGGCCTACACTCCACAGGACAGCCCTTACAACAAAGAATTATTCAGCCCAAAATGTCAATGATGCCTAGGCCAAAAAACTAATTTAGAGTAATACATACTCATTGTGGGAAATCTGGGAAATAAAGAAGCTAAAAACAAAACAAGGATCACTTATAATCCCATCATTCAAATTTAAGATACACGGGCTCTGAAGCCAATCTGCTGAGGTTCATTTCAAATCACAGTCCTGGCACTCACTGGGGGAAGGATGTGAAATCTCTTTGTGCATCAGTTTCCTTCTTTGTTAACTGGAAATAATAGTATCTACCACCAGGGTTTGCATACAGATTAAATGCATTAATACATGAAATGTACTTTTAAAAGCACAAAATGCATAGTAAGCAATCAATAAATAATAACAATTATTTATTTAACATTATGTACCAAGCATTATAGCAAGTGCTTTTACAAATATTATATGGAAAAATAAACAAGAAGTACTTTAGATGTAAATGTAGGTATGTTAAGCAAGGTAAAGTGAAGGTCACTGTAATGACCTATGAAGAATCTACAGTGAGACCGTTACAGTGAGCCTCTTGTCCTTCACTGTGCTTTCACTTTTAATATGTTTTCAATGTATGATTCCCTGAAAACACTACTGTAGATAGAATCTTACTGTGAAAAAGAACTTCAGAGGTCATTTATTTCAAACCCTCAGTTTACAAAAGATAAAAATATCAAAACTGCCCTGACCAGTTTGGCTCAGTGGACAGAGCATCGACCTGCGGACTGCGGGGTCCCGGGTTCGATTCCAGTCAAGGGCATATACCTTGTCTGCAGGCACATCCCCAGTAGGGGTGTGCAGCAGGCAGCTGATTGATGCTTCTCTCTCATCGATGTTCTAACTCTCTATCCCTCTCCCTTGCTCTCTGTAAAAAATCAATAAAATATATATATTAAAAAAAAATACCAAAATTGTTTTGAGACATAAGACATGCAGGCACGTACCAGGGAAAGGGGCATAGGTGTCCAGCTGCTTAACGCCTTCTTCCAGTAAACTAAGCGCAAGCTCCAACATGGGTGACTCATTTAGAAGATGATACATCAGGCTAAATCCTGGGGGCTTATAGGCTATGATTTCTTCTCCTAAATAGAACACAGTCCAAGAGACGGTGAATTAGTATTTTTCTCACACTCCTGAATGTGAGAAACGTATGAGACATAAATTAAATGGCATTTAAACAAAGCCAAGTTTCAAAGCCAAGTTTCAATTTAGAGACAATGATACAAACTGTATACAGCAGTAAATCCCCAAAATGCTGTTCTGCACACAGCAATCAGTTACCTATTATGTTAACTCACTAAAGACTCTGTAAGTCAATGTTCTTCGTCTCCCATTCAACAAAATTTTACTTTAATGGAAATAATATAAATGACATAAAATGTATAAATTATAAATAGTTTTATAAATAGCTGACATCTTGTTTGAAAGTGATGGGATTAATTACCTTGTATTTCCACAAACTGGTCTACAAAATCTTCAAGTTGAGGCTCATAATCTCTGAGCAATTTGTAAAACACCTCCAAAACAACTTCAGCAACTTCCCACTATATAAAGATACAAACATTACAATAACAATAAAATAGTCCAAGGTGAAAGCCAGGCCAGGCTTTTCCTTGTCCCACTTTTCTCCAGAAATGAGTGAAGTCCATGTCTATTGTATTAATTCATACAAAGCAATATAGAAATCCCAATTCATTTTGCTAAATGATAATGAACTGGCTAATTTTTCAAGGTAAACAATTGTAAAAGTATTATTCTTAAAGAAATGTTTCTACACCAGATATTTGGGCTTCATTAGCAAATCTAAGCACTTAATATTTAGTCACAGTCCATTTATAATTAACATCCAATTTGGACACACATTCTCTAAGAATCTCATCGGGAAAAGATCTGAGAAATCGTCTCCTCTCATCACCCTTATTTTCCGGGTGAAGTGAGTGAATGGTTTCCATGAAACCATAAAGCTTGGCAGCAAACATGTGAGAGGTCAAGTCCTGAATTTCCAATCCCAGACCAGTGTTCTATCCTGTGGCTCTTGCCAAAGATGTTAATAAGACATAATCACTGCTAGGCTTGCCCCAAAAGAACCCATCATCATCTATTTGGTACAAATACTAAAAATCTTAAAAGCCCTGTAACAAAGTAAAAATATTTATGCCAAAGGAAAAATACAATAGTACAGACAGTAAAATTAAAACTTTATTTTAAAAATTGCATAGAATTTTTAAAAGGCTGAATTTGGTAATTATACACAGATTTGTTTTATAAATTATTATTTTAAAATCATTATTTTCACTGAACATAACTTTATCAAGGCTGAGTTTGGGAATTGGGGCTATATCATGATTTTTTTAAACTACTATTTTAAAGTTATTCACTTTTCTGTATTTCCAAAAATTTTAAGATCATTTATTTAAATAAAAAAGGTTTATCGCCACATAATAATGGATTTCAGGACGGATAATATACACATTGCCTCTACACTCGACACATTTATCAAACTATCTCAATCCAAAGAACTGTTTTTGTGAGAAATCAATGTTCTAAAATATAGTGAAGTTAAACCTGAAGATGACATTCAAGTGAAATCAATTCACAAAACTGAGGGAAAATTCCTTGAGGTAAATATGTTGGGGAGGAACTGAAATTAATGATGGCTAGGGAAAGCAGCACTTAAAATGGAGGCATGCATGGGCAAAGAGTAGTAACACCCAGTAAGGGCATGGCTGACTGAAGTGCTGAACACACAGGTCGTAATGAGCTTTTTAAAGAAAAGAAAAATAAGATATTTAAAACAAATGCCAAAAAAATATATCAGAACACTTTGTTAAAGAGATTGCCATTATCAGCATCCATTAGCCATCAAAATAACTTTTATGAATGAGTCATAATTACTACTATTGTTTTATCCATTAAGGCAGTGGTTCTCAACCTTCTGGCCCTTTAAATACAGTTCCTCACGTTGTGACCCAACCATAAAATTATTTTTGTTGCTACTTCATAACTGTAATGAATCATAACTACTGTTATGAATCATAACTAAATATCTGATATGTAGGATGGTCATAGGCAACCCCTGTGAAAGGGTCCTTCGACCCCCAAAGAGGTCGCAACCCACAGGTTGAGAACCACTGCATGAAGGGAATATATGTTACCAAGGTAATTCTAGAGCCTAAATAAAATGAATATCCCTCTTGATGTTTATTTTTGCTACATGAGAAGCAAAAATTATAAAGCCATTGACCAAAAAAACAACAACAAAACCTTAGTTACCTGGGACTTAATTAAAATCATACTATATTTAGTGATAAGGCAATGACTAAACTACGCTAGATACAAGTAATTATGCAGTCATTAAAAGGCCTGTTTTCAATTATTATTAACACATGAAAAAATCCTCTTATTATGATTTAGTGGCCAAAAACAATAAAACTAATGTAATTAATTATCTCAACTTTAAGTACATCTGCATAGGATAAAGACAAAGTAGTTATCTTTCCTTCGGCAACAGGATTACAAATAATATGTCTTATATTTTTCTGAACTGTCCCAAATGAACATAAACTTAAATCTTATAATCATTAATACAAAAAACAAAAACAAAAAAACAACAACACCCCAATAGGTTCAAAAACAGCAAACTAAAAATAAGGTAGAGCTCTATCTAGCTGGTTTGGCTCAGCGGACAGAGCGTCGGCCTGCGGACTTAAGGGTCCCAGGTTCGATTCCGGTCAGGGCATGTACCTTGGTTGCGGGCACATTCCCAGTAGAGGGTGTGCGGAAGGCAGCTGATCAATGTTTCTCTCTCATCGATGTTTCTAACTCTCTAACCCTCTCCCTTCCTCTCTGTAAAAAATCAGTAAAATATATTTTAAAAAAATAAGGTAGAAATGTACCTACAAGATACATCTGAGGGTATAAACAGTATTATAAACTAAAGTGAATTACTATGCTTGATCTTAGCCAAAGGCCAAGAAGCGATAAACTAAAGTGAGTTATGGCAGAACCTGGAAAGGTCTCTTACATAGCTTAGAGGGTTATGCCTAGATCTGGAAGCAGAATCTTAGGTTCAAATCCTGGTCCTGGACCTTAGGCAAGATCCTTAACCTTGCTAAGCCTCCATCTGTAAAATGGGAATATTAGTAGTACCTGCCTCACACTAAAGTTGGAGTTACGTAAGATGATAAAAACAAACTCAGTTGTGACTGTGCTGCAACCAGAGCTAATGTGCATAAATATCAATGCTCCCTCAGCTTCTATTCATGGCAGACACTTAAATGTATCATAGCATACTTTCCCACTAAGCCACAAGTGATACTAATTGAAATAAATTGGTGCAAGTTTAAACTTATTTTGACCTCTAACCTAAATCATTCCTATAAAAAATTGTGTTTTCAACTGACAAAGGTGTAACATTTTTTGTTTCATTTTGGTCAAAGTTTGTTCAATTAAGGATATTAATGACTGTGAATTCGTATCAATTAAATTACTGATCACGAAAAGTCAGTGCTTTGGTTTTAATGCCCAAAATTATATTTAATGCATATATACTAATCAGACCATAGACATTAAGACTGTGAAGCTTACTAACTTGCAAAAGCTAAAATGAATCTGTAGTATCTTATACCTTTAATAGAAAAAGCAGCAATAAATGAATAAGAAGCAAAAAGTTTTTCTCTGAACATAACCTTTTCAGCTGCTCTCCGGTAAGCTCTTGTGCGGAATCGGAGAAATACAGAATCTCTAAGAAACTGCAAATAAGGATCAAAGCCAGGAGGCCGCAGTCCGGCACCCAAATTAGAAGGAAATGAGCTCTCCACCAGAGTACTAATAAGCTGGCAAAAAGCCCGTGTCAGTGGATATTCTTCACACCGGGATTCTATTTCATTTAGTTCAACCTTCCAAAGAAAAATAAAGAAAAATTGATAACATAAAAATATCAGCTATAAGGTGTCAAGCACCTTGCAGACATTAACTCATTAATATTGTTAAAATATCACACCAAAATACACAAAACAGTTTATTACCATTATTCATTTAAAGAAAGAAACACAAAAGTATTATATACTTAATTTTAGCCAAAAGCCCAGGAAGCGATACAAAGTATTACTAGTACATGAATCTAGATCAATCAGATGGAAGGATTTCAAATTCACAGATATTGTTTCCAACTCTGAAGTAAAAGTTGAAACCTTAAGTGTTTCGTTAAGAAAGAGAGAGGGAGCATAGAGAGAGAAGAAAGGAAACGAAGTCCCACTTCAGGTTGACACAAGTAACCTAATTAAATTGAGTTCAAATCAAACTTTCAGTCTGGATGGCTGTCATATAACATCCTTTTCCAATGCTGAAACCTAAAGCACTTTATGTCTTTTTATTAAGTTTCAACACCAACCAGAAAACTCTTCAAATGAAAATACATTAAATTAGAAAATTACAGAAACTTAATATTAATAGTGTAAGAATAATTCCTAGTGAATCATGTGATTGCATAAATAGGAAAACTTTACCTCTATTCCAACAGCTTGCCTCTGGCTTGGAACCCTTACGGTCTGCAGTATCTTAAAATAATAAAAATGAGAAGTTAGAAGCATTCCTCATTCACCAATGAGAAGTAATGGCTTTGCAATGTAATAGTCATATCCCCACCCACCACATGCACATATCTGA
The DNA here is from genome assembly GCA_004026665.1 of Murina feae. Lineage (NCBI taxonomy): Eukaryota > Metazoa > Chordata > Mammalia > Chiroptera > Vespertilionidae > Murina > Murina feae. The sequence continues at coordinate 26,588 of PVJC01021470.1, forward strand.
CAATGTCCATCAGAACTTGACGACTGGGAAGTCTCCATGGACTTCCATTAGCAATTGTGTCATGGTCGGGCAGAACTTCAGTTACCTGGGCTTCAGAAAACTGGTCACTTCTAAGTGCACACAAGATGTGTTTTCTGCAAATTTCCTCTCAGATATTCGAGGAATGAATTTTAAAGGATTTATGGGATGAACTCTCACCAGTGTTCAACACTGGTCTGTTTACAACCAGTCCTACTGTCGGTAACAGAAAACTAAGTATGCTTGTTCAGAACAGGTTTCTCATGTGGGCAGAGTTTTGAGTTAAGATGTTCTATCCTGACCTTGCTAGAGGCAAACATAGTCTATGGTATAAATAATTATATTTTATGTCAAGCTACTTAACTCTCTTGAAAGTTGAGAATACACTATTAGATGGAGGCCTTTAAAAAAAGTCTTTCTCTAAGGACAGAATTGTCTCATTAACACCTTCAGGACACACGTTAGAACATAATTAGAATATTTTATTGCTTCTACAAGTAATGTGTTAGATTCATAGGCCCCCTTATGTTGTTCTACTTCTAAGACAAACGTGAAGTCCATTCAACCATTTTCCCAGAAATACCTCTGTACAGTCCATCCTTATTTTCCTTTTACCACATATAGAATAACTATACCTTGACAGAAAAATTCCCATACAGCTTACATCTAAAGAAAAGAAAAATAGGCATTCCCCACATTTAATGAGTTTAGATGACTTTTGAAGACTTATATCATCCTGGTCTCAAAGACAGGGTTGAGGAATTCTGCCCATTCATTAATCTCTTACACTGAAAAACTATGTCTTAAGAGAAGAACCAGGCTCCATTAACCTAGTAAAGTTGTCACAGATCAAAGAGAAAAACCAAGCCTGTTAGTTTCTAAAGCTCAGGACAGAAATGGTAACTTTCTACTTGAGAAGTTCATAGTATATTATAAGTTTCAAATTGGATGCTCTTGCTTCTATAATACTAGGGGCCCGGTGCACAAAAATTTGTGCACTCGGGGTAGAGGGAGTCCCTCAGCCCGGCCTGTGCCCTCTGACAGTCTGGGACCCCTCAGTGGATGTCCTATGATGGCCCCAGTCTGCCAGGCGCCTTTTGTGTGTGTGTGTGTGTGTGTGTGTGTCACCACTGGGGACCTGCCCCCAGCCGCATCTGAGGCTCGGAGCAGTCCTCCTGTGTGTGTCTACCTGCTGGGGGCCTGCCCCCAGGCACACCGTGGAGGTTTGGAGCAGGCACCCCCTCTATGTTGATCTCTCAAACTCTTGCCCTCCCCTGCATGTTGTTCTCTTTTTTGAGCTGTGACCAGGGCTGGGTGCTACCTGCCTCCCAAGCTTGCCTACTGCCCATCTTCCTCCAGCCACCAGAAAG
>PVJC01021471.1:0-28207 GCA_004026665.1 Murina feae
CAAATAACAGCATTAGAGCATTGGAGACAGAGACCTACCTATGGTTTACAGGCATCTCTGCAGAGGGGAGCACTACTCTAGGCTGAAGGGGAGGAATAATTAGCTGCTAATCAGGTACCTTCTTAGATAGGGTCAGATAGGAATTGACCTTTTGAACCAAACAGAAAATTCTTAAGCTCTCAGTACTTCCCTGTGGCATTTTAACTCAGAGCATTGTTCCACATTCCTCAACTATCCTCCCTTTCCAGTCACCACACTTTCCCTCTGTGATATCAACATTTAAGTGTATGTTCTGGTAAACTACTTTCCTTCAGGTGAATTTTCTGTTTACTATACTTAGAGGATTATTTGAAAATATAATGAAATCATTGATCTGTAATAACATTTCTGATGGTAATGTATATAATGTTGCTATGAATACTGATACATTTATTCAGAAGGTATTTATTGAGAATCTCTGATATGACAGGCAGTGCTACAGATATTAAGGATAAAAAGTGTGCAGGTACTGACCCCTCATTAGTGATGCATGTAATAAATATTTCAGTTGAGTGTAATCCCTTTATATTTCTTTTTTATAATACAAACTAACATTAGAAAGAACTATTATATTTTTTACACATATGCAATATTGCCATCTCTGATTTTTAAGCAGATTTGTCATATTTTCTAGGACTAAAGGACTAGAACTTTGAAGAAAGAAACTGAAATTGCTCAACAAGAGCGTACTTACTCTATGGAAGGTAATCCTGGCTTCAGTGGTCTGTGAATCCTGGTAGTCCTGAAGGTGAAACTGAAAGTATAAGTGGGGTCAGTTAAGGTGCCCAAAAGCTCCTCTCATGAAGACATACACATTCATGGATAATTGTTTTCTAGAGGAAATTGCCAATAGACTCTCACTAAAGATTCTATTTCATTTTAAATTGAGGAAATAATTTTGTATATCTGAAAGCCGAAATAAAAAGTCATGTATTTTAAATGTGTGAGAAATATAAGGTCATTTTTAAAGAAGAATTTGAAAGAGATGATTTCTGATTTCTCTGGAAATGATTTTTACACAGGAAAGGAAGATTATGATGATTTTATAATCTCAGACTCTTACGGATGTACAGGGGCCCTCTGTGTGGATAAGTAAAGTGTCCTTGGAGACCAAGGTCAAACATGACTAATGATTTCAATATGCACTAAATTTTGGCAAAATACCTAGAGGGAGCAATGGGAATAGTGTCCTTGGAGACAATAAGATGCAGCGATTTTAAGAGACACATTCCAAGTGCAGAACAATAATTGTATGGTGAAAAGATTTCTGGCTACTCTTCAACCCATAAATAACAAAGTGTTAACAAAAGACAACAAAATTGCTTTGTCTGCATTCTTCTATGAAAAAAGAATTCTTGAAAGTAGAGACACAATTTCTAATTCGACAACTGTACATACTTTCCCAGGGTAAAAATATATGTTTGTTTCATAATTTTTTGATATTGTACTCTTTTTATGTGTAAGCCATTACCTAATAAAGCTTCCCATATATCATGATTAAAATTTATATATTAAAAATCTCATTTTAAATAAACATCATTGGATTTTTTCTGCTTAAATGATCAGAAGAGGAATTTCTGATGCAAAGCCCACTTACATATTAGAATTTTGAAGTGTAGTGCCACATTTGGCTTCCAATGTATAATACCCATTATATGCACACCATGTTTGGGTCTCTCTGTGTCACCATTGGCATTGTTGGATCTGAAGGAATTTCACAGTGTTTCCTAGCTTGAGTTTTGAGTTGATTGGAGAAAAATATGTAGGCAAGTAAAAGGAGATTAAAATACAAATTTTATTATAGATAGAAATATTTAAAATGTGGCTTTGAACATCCTGATAGAACCTCCCACGTTAGCTATGTCTCTCAGATAGACAGTTCTAGAAGCCCAAGTCTACCCCACCACTTGGGGCAGACCCATTTGTTTCATGAATTTGAAAAGTCTGACATCCGTCTGTAGAAAAAAAACAATATAAAACAGAAGAGGGAATATTGTAGTTCACAATCTACCTGTCTGATAAGTCTCTTTTCAACCCCAGAGGAAGGATAGTAGGAGAGTGGCCAGGAAGTTGTACAAATAAATTATTGATAAAAATCCTCCAAAATTTAGAAATAAATCAGAAGAATGACTTAATGAGTATAATAGCTATAGTAAATAGCTGTAAATAAATTATTTAATTATTCAGGAAAATGCACAGGCATTTGACATGGCTATGTACTTTGCCTAAACTGCAGACACTGTGAAGTGAAACTGTAGCTGGTAGGTTTGTGTTCGGTAGAAAACATATCGTAAAGATCATAGTTTTAGGGCACTGTTGGATATTAGCCAGCTCAATATCTATCAGACATTGAACAGCAGTCTTCTTTTTTAAAAAACTTATCTTTATTATTGAAAGTATTATAGATGTCTCACCTTTTTTCCTCACTGACCCCCACTACCCCAGCCCTGCCCACCTTCAGGCCTCCATCACACTATTGTCTGTGTCCATGGGTTATGCATATATGCATATAAGTTCTTTGGCTTATCACTCCTCCCCTACCCCCACCAACCTCTACCTTCTCTCTGAGAATCATCACTCTATTCCATACTACTATGTCTCTGGATCCATATTGTTCATCAGTCTATTGTTTTCATTTGATTCCACACATGTGTGATATCATGTGACACTTGTCTTCCTCTGACTGGTTTATTTTACGTAGCATAATAGTCTCCAAGTTCCTTCCTGCTGTCTCAAAGTGGAAGAGATTTTTTTTTTTTTAACAGCTGCTTCATATTCTATGTTGTAAATGTACACCATTTTTAATCCATTTATCAACTAAAGGGCACTTGGGCTGTGTCTAGACCTTAGCTATTGTAAGTTGCACTGCTATGAACATAGAGGGTGCATATATTCTTTGTGATTGGTGCTTTGGGTTTCTTAGGATACATTCCTAGAAGTGGAATCACTGGCTCAATGGCAATTCCATCTTTAGTTTTTTGAGGAAACTCCATACTCTTTACTATAATGGCTGCACCCGTCTGCATTTCCACCAGCAGTGCACTGGGGTTAACATTTTGCATAACTTTGACAGCACTTGTTATTTGTTTATTTGTTGATGGTAGCCATTCTGTCAAGTGTGAGATGATACCTCATTGTTGTTTTAATTTGCATCTATCAGATGATTAGTGACTGAGCATTTTTTCATGTTTCCTTGCCATCAGGATGTCTACTTTGGGGAAGTGTCTATTTATGTCCTTTTCCCATTTTTAAATTGGAATGTTTGTCTTCCTGTTGTTAAGTTGTATGAGTTTGTATTTTGTAAATTAACTTATGTATTTTGGAAATTAACTCCTTATCAGATATATCATTGGCAAATATGTTCTCCCATGCAGTGGGCTCCTTTTACATTTTGTTGTGGTTTCTGTTAATGTTTGGAAGGTTTTAATTTTGATGTAGTCCTGTTTATTTTTTCCTCTGTTTCTCTTGCCTTGAAGATGTATCTGGAAAGATATTGCTAGGAGAGATGTCTGAGATTTTGCTGCCTATGTTTTTTTCAGTGATTTTTATGGTTTCATGTCTTTCATTTATGCCTTTTATCAATTTTGAGTTTATTCTTGTTTATGGTGTAAGTTGCATGTATGTGTCCAATTTTTCCAACACCATTTATTGAAGAGATTGTGTTTACTCCATTATATGCTCTTTCCTCTTTTGTCAAATATTAATTGAGTAGAAATGACTGGTATCGACTTCAGAGTTCTCTGCTCTGTTCCATTGATCTATATGCCAGTTCTTGTGCAAGTACCAGGCTATTTTGAGTATCATATCTTTGTGGTATTAGATGATATTTTGTATTGTAATCCTCCTGTATTCTTCCTTCTCGAGACGGCTGTGGCTATTTGGGTTCTTTTTGTTTCCATATACATTTTTGGAGTATTTGTTCCAGATCTGTGAAATATGCCATTGGTATTTTAATGAGGATTGCACTGAATCTATAGATTGATTGGGGGTAGTATGGCCATTTTATTTATTTATTTATTTATTTATTTATTTATTTATTTATTTTAAAAATATTATATATGTCTTCTTTATAAAAATATATAATTATTTTATTTTATTGATTAAGGTATTACATATGTGTACTTATCCCCTCATAGCCATTCCCCCCACTCATGCACTCACCCTCCTAGTGTCTGTGACCATTGATTATGCTTATATGCATGCATACAAGTCCTTTGGTTGATCTCTTCCCTTTACCCCCAACCTTCTCTCCCTTCCCTCTGAGGTTTGACTGTCTGATCAATGCTTCTCTGTCTCTGGATCTGTTTTTGTTCATCAGTTTATGTTGTTCATTATATTCCAGAAATGAGTGAGAGTATGTGATATTTATCTTTGTCCAACTGACTTATTTTGCTTAGCATAATGCTGTTTAGGCCCAACCATACTGTTGCAAATGGCAGAAGACCCCCCCCCCTTTTTTTTAAATTTTGTTTTATTGTTTATAGCATTACAACAAGTGTTAGATAGGTCTCCATTTTTTTCCTTTGAACCTGCGCCCTCCTCCCCTACCCCCCAGTGTCTTGTGTCCATTGATTATACTCATATGCATGCATGTAAATCCTTCAATTGATCTCTTAATCCTCCCAACCCTCCCCACCCTTCCACCTGTAGGTTGACAGTCCTTTCAATGCTGTTCTGCCTCTGTATCTATTTATTTTCATCAATTTATAGTGGTCTTTATTATCCTTAGATGAGTGAGGACATGTGGTATTTTTCTTTCATTGACTGGCTTATTTCACTTAGCATAATACTCTCCAGTTTTATCCATGCTGCTGCAAATGGCAAGAATTCCTTCTTTTTTTAACAGCAGCATAGTATTCCATTGTGTAGATGTACCACAGTTTTCTAATCCATTCATCTGTTGATGGGCACTTAGGCTGCTTCCAAATCTTAGCTATGGTAAATTGTGCTGCTATGAACATAGGGGTGCATATATCTTTTCTTACTGATGTTTCTGTTTTCTTGGGGTATATTCCTAGAAGTGGGATCACAGGGTCAAATGGGAGTTCCATTTTTAGTTTTTTGTGGAAACTCCATACTGTTTTCCACAGTGGCTATACCAGTCTGCATTCCCACCAGCATTGTGCAAGGGTTCCTTTTTCTCTGCATCCTTGCCAGCACTTTTTCGTTTTTAGAGAAGTTGAAGATATGATGCCCTTGACACACTAGCACATTTGAACAAATGTACTCAGTCTATAAATAAGTAAATAAATACTCATGTCCTTGGTGATCCTGATTCAAAAGTCACCAATAAATGTAGTTTGTAAATGACTGTGTGGGTAAGAAATGTCCTAAAAGCAGCAGTGGGGACTGTGTTCTTGGGGACAGATGTAGACATGAGCATCAGAAACAGGAGATATGCAAACTACATCACCATAGGTCTTTTAAAAGTAATAGGGAGAGATTTTCCCTATTTATCAATTTTTATAAATACATAATTTTAATTGTAAAACAATAAATCTGATAATAACAAAGAAAATACATGTAAAATCATACATAGTATAGAGCTAGCTATTACTAGTATTTTGAATATGTACATCCATACATTTTGTATATCCAAGAGCATATTTATTAAGCATATTTATAATATAGGATCTATAATAATAAAAGGTTAATATGCTAATTAGACCGGACATCATTTCAGACTTCCTTCCAGATGAGGCCTGGGCCAGAGGGAAGCCTGCCCAGTCCCAAGCACCTGAGGGAAGCAGGAAGAGGGAAGTAGCCCAGGTCCCAAGTGCTTGCAAATGGCCAGATCAGGGTGGGGTTCCACTGGGGTACCCCTCCAGCCTGGGTGAGTGGCTGATAGCTGTTTGATGGAAGTAGGTATCTGGGATTTATTTATCTTCTATAATTGAAACTTTGTTGCTTTAACTGGAGCCCAGGTTGGGTTACCCCTGAAAACCCATTCGCCCAGCGTTTCCTTGAGCCCAAGCCAACTGGAAACAGGTATCTGGGGTTTATTTATCCTCTATAATTGAAACTGTGTTGCCTTGAGCAGAGTCCACAGCCAGCAAAGGCTGGTGGGAACCTTAGCTTCCTCCATCGTTGGGGGAAAGCCTCCTCCTTGTTCCAGCTTTGTGACTGCCGGCCTCCATATTGGCTGAGTTAATTTGCATATAGTTGCTCTGATTGCTGGTGGGTGTGGCTACTGCTGTTGGGCATGGCTTAGGTGTAGCAGAGTGAAACCAATTTGCATTATTCTTTTATTAGATTACATACTTGTTTCTTGCAATTTTTATTCGTTACCCCTGTGTTCCTTCTTCATTTTCCTTTTTTTTTTTTTTTTAAACAGCAGACCCTTTAACATTTCTTTCATTGCTGGTTTGGTGGTAACAAACTCCCTTAGTTCTTTTTTGTCTGTGAAGCTTCTGATTTCAACCTCAAATTTGATTGATAGCCATGCTGGGTACAGTATTCTTGGATTCAGACCCTTCCTTTGCATGACTTTGTATATTTCATTCCATTCCCTTCTTGCCTCATGTGTTTCTGTTGAGAAATCATTTGCTAGTCTGACGGGAGATCTTTTGCAAGTAATTTTCTGTCTCTGGACACGTTTAGGATTGTTACTTTGTTGTTGGTGTTTGCCAATTTAATTATGTGCCTTGGTAATGGTCTTTTGGGTTTCATTTTGTTTGGGACTCTGTGATCTTCTTGGATTTGTGTGAGTTTTTTTTTTCCTGTATCAGGGAAGTATTCTGTCATTATTTCTTCAAACATGCTTTTTACTTCTTGCTCAGTTTCCTCCTTGTGGCACCCCTATTACATGGATGTTGTTTCTTTTTGTGTTGTCCCAAAGTTATCTTAGTCTCTACTCCTGCTTTTTAACTTTCTTTTCTAGAAGCTGCTCTGCTTGGGTATTTTTTTCTGCCTTGTCTTCTAGCTCACTGGTGCAGTCCTCTGCTTTTTCTAGTCTACTGTTGTTGTTTTCTATTAGTTATTTAAAGCAGTGATGTCATTTTTCATTTCTTCTTGGTTCTTCTTCATTTAACCTTGGTTCTTACACATCTTGTTGAATTTGTCTTCCATTCTTCTCAACCACCTTATGACCATTTCTCTGAATTCCTTCTCTGAGAGTTTACTTGCCTCCATTTCTTTTACTTCCTTTTCTGGTGTTGCCTTTTTCTCTTTCATATACGGGCTGTTTCTTTGTCTCCCCATTATCTCTACTCTGGATGTCTGGTTATGTATTTCTCTCTCTCCTGCATTGATTTAAAGGTACAAAATACAGCATAACAAGGCACAATACACAAGGTACTGAACATAAATGTATTCACGATGCTAATAACCCTAAATAAAAGTGGCCACCAGAGAAAAGAAACTTAGGGGATAAGAAAGAAAGAGGAAGAGGTAATAATAAATAAAGAAAGAAAGAAAGAAAGAAAGAAAGAAAGAAAGAAAGAAAGAAAGGGAGTGCAAAAACAAAATTGGGAAGAGGAAAAAAAATTAAGAGAGGAAGTAAAGAGAATAAAATAGAAGAGGGGAAGAAACTATTAGGGGAGAAAACTCCAATAGAACAGCCACTAATTTCAACAAATGCCAGTAACAGATACCTAGGGATGAATGCAAACTACATACAGTGTCTATTATCAAGTGAGGCAAAGGAAAACAGAAGCAAAAAAATAAGAAAACAAACAAAAAACAAAAAGCAAAAGGAAAACAATCTCACAAACAAACATAAAAAAACCAGATCAACAATCAAGCTAACAACAACAAAATGACAGAGAGAAAAAGAAATTTTGATAGTGAAGAGAAGAGTGAGGTATGTATGGCCTTAGAGCAGGGTATTGGAGATTAGGTATATAAGTACTGTGAAATTTTAACAGGAGGTAAAAGAAGGGAGTAGGAAAAATCTAAAGCTGGAATAGGTTAAGAGAAACACGAAACAAAAGGGAAAAAGTGAGGAAGAGAGTTTTGGCATAAAGTAAATTTGAGATAGAGTAAAAAGGTGCTAAAGGAAAAATGAAAATAGAATGTAGAACACTAATCGCAAAATAAAATAAAGAAAAAATAAAATGAAACATAAAAAAGGTAAAAAAAGTAGTACTAATAATATTGATTAAAAATAAAAAAGTAATAATTAAAAAGGTAAAATCAAGTGAGAAAAAAAGAAAAAAATTAGTTTCTTAAGTGAAAGGTGAAAAAAATAAAAATGTGCATTAGTGAGGGTCATTCACTTCCTCTACTCTTCTGTCTGGCTCTCCTTTGTCCTGTCAGGTATTCAGGAGAGTATTGAAGTTCCCTGAGGAACACTGCTCCTCCGTGTTGTAAACCACAGTCCTGATTTCAAAGCAGGCAGTATTTCTTTGTTTCCCAGACTGCCTTTATTTGTGTTTACAGAAGAGTCAGTCTGTGGTTCAGCCCCTGGGTGGCAATGTGAGTGGAGTGACCTCCAGGGCTATAAGTCCTCTCTAGCCCGTATTTAGGTCTTGTTTTCCCTATTGCACTTAGTACTGGTTTGGGAGAATGGAGTGCCCCAGAGCTGGTTTCTTGGTCTGTTACTCCCTGCTCTGATTCCCAAGTTCTACAAAAACAACTTTCCCCCTGCAGACTCTGTGAGTGACCCCAATTTGGTGATCCTATGTATTGGGTTTAATAATCGAAGCGAGGATTTAACGAGAAAAAAAAGTAAAGGAGTCCGAGGAAGAGTGTGAGCTCACAACCTCCACCATCCAGCTCTGTGCACAATTCTCCCAAAGTCTCTTCTGCACATCCTCTCTCCCCTTGCACTAAGCAGCAGGCACACTGGCAAAATCTGAGACTGCCTTTTCGCATCCATTCCATCGAGGGGTTGATTTTTTTTAGAGTTCCGTTCTGCAAGCAGCCATGCAGGACCCCTTCCCACACTCGGATCACACTGGCCCCAAGAGCTATGGACTTTGTGGGGTGCAGACTTTCCCAGGGCACACGTGCTCCTCTCTCCAACCTGGATTACAAACCGCACCTTTGTCTAGGCAAAATCCGACCTTTCCATTAGAACGCGCAGGGCTTGTCTGAGTCCAGGTATTCAGGCTGCTTGGAGTCCAGTGTTCCTGGGTTTGTAGCTGGTCCTTGGGTACCATGTTTGCAGTATTCCTGGATGTATACGCTTCTGATAATAGCCACTCAAGATGGCGTGGTCTCTGCAGCAGAGCTGAATGATCTGGGAGAGGTTTCAGCAGCAGGGGAGGCTGCCCCATTAGGGGAGCCTGATCCGGCCATCTCCAGCAGTCCCCTGGCTGCAAACTGTCTCCCAGCTGAAACTCCTCTTCCAATTCAGGCTGGGTGTTACTCATTTCAGCTGCTCAACTAATCTGTTCTGGGACAAGGCATGAGGGGACATGTCTGCCTATAACACTGCCATTTTTTCTCCTCCCATGACTAAGACTTTTTAATAAAATATGCAGTATTTTTATTTTTTTACCTGTCATATTCACTGGGCTTTTTCTGTGCTATTGGACTTTTCAAAGAACTGGATATTAAATTTCTTTAACTTATATAATTAATTTCATTTTCTACTCATAATAAGTTACATTTTCTATTTACATGTTCATTTTTCATCTTTTCAATTTATAAGGATAAGTTCCTCTTTTTTATCTAGTTTACATTTTTATAATTAGTGAATAGATTTAGAATAAAAGAATTCCTTTTGACTATGGCTTTTCAGTGCTCCAAATTTGTGAGGACATCTGCATTTCATTGCTTTCCATATAGCAATTAGTTAATTTTATGTAAACACCTTAATTTTCAAGAAACTAAATTTGTGTAAAATTTTCAGTTATTTAAATATAATATTTTGGACTATAAAAGCTTAGTTTGTGTTAGAGGTAGGCACAGTTATTAAATACACTGGGGAATGTTTCTTCCTTGACTCACAGCTCTATCAGTAGCAGAAAATAATTTTCATAAACAATGTGACCTGTGAAAATGAGCATAGTTTTCTAATTCAAACTCTCATTGCATGTGCAACTATTGTTATTTCAAGTGCTCTACTAATACTGAGACATGTTATTTGTTTATTTACATATCTTTTATAAATTTTTGACAGAGGAAGGGAGAGGGATAGAGAATTAGAAACATTAATGAGAGAGAAACATCGATCAGCTGCGCCCTGGTGGACACCTCCCACTGAGAATGTGCCAGCAAACAAGATACATACCTTTGACTGGAATTGTACTTGGGACCTTTCAGTCCACAGTCAATGCCCTATTCAGAGCCAAACCGGTCTGGGCTAATCATGAGACTTTAAACCTAAACCATTGTAATATACAATGCCATCTGCTATGCCCATCTCTAGTCTATAATCTTCTGAGCACCCACAGGGAATTTTAGACATTATTGCTCTAGCAGTTCTGACATCTCCTATTTATAGCTTTACAATGATTTCAGCTATAAATTCAAACGAATACTTACTACATTTTAACCAGTAACATTACTATCATGAATCATTCTGTGTTCATGGTAGTAATATTTTCTGAATATTAGAAGTGCTATAATTCTTTCACATGTACTTTAACTTGTGATTATTCATCTTCTTTAGACATTACAGGCAAAATTACTCTTTTATATGTGTTTAGGTCTCACTATTGTATGCATTTTGAGTAGAGCAACAAAGCATTTGACCCTAAATTTTCCTGAGGAATGACTTTTATATCTATTAAAATAGTATTCTGACATTAATCAGTTTTCAAAAATATTGTTAAATAAATTGACATGATATTGGTTTGAAAAAATGAGGATATAAAATGGCTTGAGTGAGAATCACTGAACATTTGATTGAAGAAACATTGAGAAAATTAATGTAACTCATGTGTATTTTGTTAAAAAACATGTGAAATTATAAACTTCAAAAATACAATATATCCTTGTTTTTGAGATGTCTAAAAAAATTATTTCCTTTTACTAGAAGAGAGCAAAACTATTCTTTTGATTGAATCCTTGAAGGCTTTCTTCACTTGATTGTTTCTCAGTGTATAAATAAACGGGTTTAACACAGGTGAAACAGAAGAAATGAGCAGTGAAACTACTTTATTAATAGTCACTTGCTCTTTTGCTGCAGGATTCATATAAATGAAAATGCATGTACCATAGGTGATGGAAACCACAATCATGTGGGAAGAACAGGTGGAAAAGGCCTTTTTTCTTTGCTGAATGGAAGGGAATCTCAAAATTGTCTTGATAATGGAAGCATATGACAGAACAACACAAGTAAGAGTGATATTCAGGGTCAGGACAGCACAGATTAGGACTGTCTGTTGGATGAGCCATGTGTCTGAGCATGCGATTTTCACTAAGGGAAACGCATCACAGGTAAAATGATCAATCATGTTAGAGTCACAAAATTTTAGAGTTAAACCCAGGCTAAGTGGTGGGGTTATGATACATAAACCAGACATCCAACTGCTAATGATAAGAGTCTGGCAGACCTTGCTGCTCATGATGGTCGTATAATGCAGGGGCTTGCAGATGGCCACATAGCGGTCATAGGACATGGCAGCCAGAAGATAAAATTCTGTTACTCCACAGAGGTCAGTAAAAAACACTTGGATGAAACAATCATTGTAGGTAATGACCTTGTCACCTGCTGCAATACTATACATGTACCTGGGAATACAGGCAGATGTGAATGAGATTTCCAAAAAGGAGAAGTTTTTTAAGAAAAAGTACATCGGTGTTTTTAGGTGAGAATCCACGGAGGTTAGTGTGATGATGGTCAGGTTTCCAGTTACACTCAGGGTATAGGTGAGAAATAGAAAGATAAAAATGAGAACCTTGAGCTGAGGGTCATCTGTCAGTCCCAGCAGAATGAATGTTGTCACTGTACCGTTTCTCATCATGGCCTTCCGCCTTCTTCCAATCTGCATGTGATATTCAGAGAAATTTTCTGATAGACTATAAGTTATTTCAACTGTTCTAAAACTTAACTCTTATGACCAACCTTTAGCACAGTGGCTTGCCCCTACTCCCCATTACACACTCCATCTTATTTCCCCCTGAATATGTGCATTAGCTTTACCGACTTTGTGTGGTACCTTTGTTACCAACACAAATGATGGCTGTCTTCTCTTCCCTCCCTCATTTTCCAGTGAATGAATTCTCTTCAGTGAAACTACACTAATAAGGGACTCAAATGTTCCTCCTATGCAATCAATATGTCAAATATTGATATTTTCTGACATCGATTAATAAAAAATATGTTTTCCTTGTGTATCTAGTTTATGAGAGTACTTCCTAGTTTATCTTTTCATATGAGAGCATCCACTTTATTGTTTAACTCATTGTTCTCTGTTCCTATTGATGTAGGGGCTGAATTCTAGTGACCACTGAGTTCACAAAGCCTCTGATACAGAGAAAGATCACTTACTGAGGGTCATGGTTTACTCAAAAGTCAGAATCCTTTTAGGACATTTAGTCACTAAATTTCATATCAAATTGAAAGGTTCAGGTTTTGAGCATTATTCAATGCTGAAAATCTGTTTTCTTCATGATATTGCAATTTATTTTATAATAGAAGTTAATAAACAGATGGAAGAGAACATGTAAGGAACTGATTTCTGTTTATTCTATCTTCCAAACAAATGTTCAAAATGGACACAGGAATCTGTAATGCAATGCTGTGACTTCAGTCACTTTGTTATTCTTTCTGGGGTGGGAAGAGGAATTTTTGTATATTTCTATATAAAGATACTTCATTATTTTTAATTTGAGGTTGAATAGCCTATACAAAGTTACCTGCATATTTCTCTCCTCAAGGAAGACACAGGTTTGTTTATGTATTTTATGAATAATACCTCCCAGACATTGACATTTATTTACACAAGCTAAATTCATTCTTAAAAATGAATTTCATGAACATATCTTAAACACACTAAGAGTTTATAAACTGTCACAGAAATCCATTTTCTTGTCAGAGGAAATTATAATCTAGATCCTAAAAGGGAATACCAATCAAAGAGACAAACTATCATACTTACTTTTCTGTTTGTAAATCAAACTTCTGTTGGCTATTGAAAAATAGCAATAATAAGACTGCAGTGATTTTTTTGTAAAAATATTTATGTCTTCACATTCACTGGGATTCTGGGAATACAGAGTTCCCTTCGTTTTCCATTTCCGACAAACTGGACAGACTTGCCTATGATGGTACTGTAAGCCTCCAAAGATTTTCTTACTATCTCCATCATTAGGAAAAAATTACTCTAAAAGCTGAGAACTCTCTCCACTGGTGGAAGAGCTAATAATTTAAATAATCAGGACAGAGAAAGGCTTTTATGATATCAAATGTGATTTTTCCTTTTAATTTGCAGACAATGCCAGTAAGTGAAAACAACAAATGGTCCTTGGTGACCTACAATCAAGAATTGTTAATTCATTTCTGAGAAATGAAGTTTGGTCAATTCATAAGGAAAATAGGCTTCAGTGGGACTGACTCCTCAGGGAAATCAGGATGTTGTAGGAGCATTTCACACAGGTCACTTATTTTATTTTATTTAAAAAAATATATCTTGTTGAAAGTATTACAGATGTCTCCCCATCCTCCAATAGATCCCTTGCACCTTGCCCTGTCCCTCCCCAGTACTTCACTGTACTATTGGCCTGGGTCAATGGTTATGCATATGTGCACATAAGTTTTTTAGTTACTCTCTTCCTACTTTCACCCTTCACTCCTCACCCTCCACTTCCCTCTGAGTTTCCTCAGTCTGTTGCATGCTTTCATGGCTATGTATCTATTTCATTCATCAGTTTATTTTAGTCATTAGATTCCACATATGAGTGAGATCATGTTATAATGTCTTCCTCTGACTGGCTTATTTCACTTAGCATAATACTCTCCAGATCCCTCCATGCTGTCTCAAAGGATAAAAGTTCCTTCATTTTTACAGTTGCATAGTATTTCATGGTGTAAATGTACCACAGTTTTTTTTTAATCTGCTCATCTACTAATGGGCACTTGGGCTGTTTCCAGATCTTAGCTGTTGTAAATAGTGCTGCTATGAAATAGAGGTGCATATATTCTTTCTGATTGGTACGTTGGGATTCTTATAATATATTCATAGACATGGGATCACTGAGTCAAATGGCAGGACAACTGTGTCATATAAATTACTTAGTTCATTTCCTAATTTATTTTTTCATTCCTTCCTCCCCTTCCCTCCTTCCTTCCTTCCTTCCTTCCTTCCTTCCTTCCTTCCTTCCTTCCTTCCTTCCTTCCTTCCTTCCTTCCTTCTCTCTCTCTCTCTCTCTCTCTCTCTCTCTCTCTCTCTCTCTCTCTCTCTCTTTAACTGAGAGAGAGAGGAAAGGAGAGGGATAAAGAGATAGAAACAATGATGAGAGAGATGCACTGCTTCCTGTACTTCCTCTACTGGGGATCAATCCTGAAACCTGGGCATGTGCCTTGACTGGGAATGGAATCGTGAGCTCCTGGTTTATAGGTTGACGCTCAATCACTGAGTCACACTGAAGAAGCATATTTTTCACATGAACAACTATAAACTTTTGCCGCTCCCTGTATAAGGCTAATGCTTACATATCGGTCTTATCCTTCCTGATTTTTGTTTCTCCAAATACACTGACTGCATTATTCACAAATGCATAAAAATTTACACCTGTATCTTATAATTGTAGACAAAACATACTTTTATAGTTTTCACAACAATATAAATGTACTAAGAGCCACTGAGTTTTACTTAGAAATGGTCAATATAGTAAGTTCTGTGCTATGCATACACATTTATGTATTTAAACATCTTATTTATCACATAATATAAATTTTATCCAAGTTGTCAGTTTATGATATGCACTTTTAATTATAATCCCTTATGTCTTTCTTAATATGTATAAAATGTGTGGTTACATTACCTCTTCATTCCTTACACCCTTTACCCTTGAATAATGTTAGGGTTAAGGAGCCTGAACTCCTCACCCCTTACAGTCAAATTCCACCTATTCTTTCAGACTCTCCCAAAATTTATTCAACTCTTACCATAACTGCCAGTTATTCAACTCTTATCTCAGTATTCACAGGGGGTTGGTTTCAGAATCCTCTTGGGTAGTAAAACTTGTGGATGTTCAAGTCCCTTACAGAAAGTAGATCAACACATATAGTTGACCCTCCTGCATTCAAGGACTCCTGGCCAGAGACTAAAAATGATACAGGCATTGTTTTGAGAAACACCAATCAGAAAGGATATATGCACCCCTATGTCCATAGCAGCTCTATTTACAATAGCTAAGATTTGGTAACCGCTTAAGTGCCCATCAGCAGATGTGTGGATTAAACAATGGTGGTACAGCTACACAATGGAATACTATGCTGCTGTTAAAAAGAAAGAACTCTTACCATTCACAATAGCATAGAAGGGAATGGAAAGCATCATGCTACTCGCCACAAGCCAGTTGGAGAGAGAGAAATATTACATGATCTCACCCATTTGTGGAATATAATGAACAACATAAACTGATGAACAAAAATATATCCAGAGCCAGCAAATCATCTATGGGGCAAAAGGGAGACAGGAGACATAAGTAATATTTTCAACAATAAAGAATTTAAATTAAAAGGTTTTGTATTTCTGGGTTTGATGTTGGAGGGGGTTATGTGGCAACTTCTCAAAGTGGAAAGCAGCCTTGGCTGACACCAGCTAGGAATGGGATCCTCCATCCAATGAGCAAGGTCCAGAAGAAACCAGGCACAAAGTTCTAGGTGTCCCCTCCCATTGGAGTCACACAGGGATGAGCTTAATTCTTTCAGCAATAATGTGTGACTTTACGTGCAAGGTATTGCCAAGCAGGGAAACTCACCTGAGCCTTTACAACTAGGGGTTTCATTGGGTTCAGTCATGTAGGCCTGCAGGACCCACAGGACTGGCTTTAACTACTCAACTACTTAGTCTCCAGCCCCCTTCCCCCCTCCCCGACAGGTCAATCTGCTATAGTATGGCCAGGACTTCAGGCATAAAAAGCCTCACTCTTTTAAAAAATATATATTTTATTGATTTTTTACAAAGAGGAAGAGAGGGGTAGAGAGTTAGAAACATTGATGAGAGAAACACTGATCAGCTGCCTCCTGCACATCTCCCACTGGGGATGTGTCCACAACCAAGGTACATGTCCTTGACCAGAATCGAATCTGGAACCCCTCAGTCCACAGGCTGACGCACCATCCGCTGAGCCAAACTGGTAAGCAGCAGTTGGATATCCTTAGCACCGCTGAGGAGGTAGGAGAGGCTTCCACCACCACCGCTGTACTGGCAGCCATCAGCCTGGCTTGTGGCTGAGCAGAGCTGCCCCTGTGGAAGTGCACTGACCACTAGGGGTAGCTCCTACATTGAGCATCTGCCCCCTGGAGGTCAGCGTGTGTTATAGTGACCAGTCATTCTAAGTGGTTCTGCTGTTAGGGTCAAATAGCATATTACCGTTTTATTATATAGGATTATTATATTGGCTAGAGGCCTGGTGCATGAGTGGGGGCTGGCTGGTTTGCCCTGAAGGGTGTCCCTGATCAAGTTGGGGGTCCCACTGGGTTGCCTCTCCAGCCTGGGTGAGTGGCTCATGAATGTTTGCAGGCTGGCCATAGCCCCTTCTAGGTGGGTTTTCCTCCCTGCGGTGCCTGGCTAGCCTGGGTGAGTGGCTGATGGTTTTTTGCAGGTTGGCCACAGCTCCTTAGGGAGGGGACCCTGCTGGGGTGCCTGGCCAGCCTGGGTGAAGGGCTGATGGCTGTTTGCAGTGAGGCTGGTTGGAATCAGTTATCTGGGATTTATTTATCTTCTATAATTGAAACTTTGTTGGTTTAACCAGAGCACAGGTCGAGTTGCCCCTGACAACCCAAGCTCCCAGCGCTTCCTTGAGCCCAAGCTGGCTGGAAGCAGGTCTCTGGGCTTTATTTATCTTCTATAATTGAAACTTTGTTCCTTGAGCAGAGGCCACAGCCTGCCAAGGCAGGTGGGAACCTTAGCTTTCTCCATGGTGGGGGCAAGCCTCCTGCTTGATCTAGCTCTGTGGCTGCAGGCCGTCATCTTGGCTGGGTTAATTTGCATATAGTCACTCTGATTGGCTGGTGGGTGTGGCTATTGCTGGTGGGCAGGGCTTTAGGTGTAGATGAGTGACACCAATTTGCATATTACTCTTTTATTAGATTAGATAATTGTTTGTTGCGATTTTTATTCTTTACCCCTGTGTTCCTTCTTCATTTCCTACTTTTTTTTTTTCTTTTTACAGCAGATCCTTTAACATTTCTTGCATTGCTGGTTTGATGGTAACAAACTCCCTTAGTTCTTTTTTGTCTGTGAAGCTCCTGTTTCACCCTCAATTTTTATTGATAGCCTTGCTGGGTATGATATTCTTGGATTCAGACCCTTCCTTTGCATGACTTTGTATATTTCATTCCATTCCCTTCTTGCCTCATGTGTTTCTGTTGAGAAATCAGTCACTAGTCTGATGGGGGATCCTTTGCAGGTAATTTTCTGTCTCTCTCTGGCTGCTTTTAAGATTCTTACTTTGTTGTTGGTGTTTGCCAGTTTAATTATGTTGTGCCTTGGCATTGGTCATTTGGGGTTCATTTTATCTGGGACCTTGTGTGCTTCTTGGATTTGTGTGAGTTTTTTTCTTCTCTATATCAGGGAAGTTTTCTGTCATTATTTCTTCAAACAATCTGTCTATTCCTTGCTCAGTTTCCTCTCCTTCTGGCACCCACCTTTATTACATGGATGTTGTTTCTTTCTGTGTTGTCCCAAAGCTCTCTTAGTCTCTACTCCTGCTTTTTTATTTTCTTTTCTAGAAGCTGCTCTGCTTGGGCATTTTTTTCTACCTTGTCTTCTAGCTCACTGTTTTGGTCCTCTGCTTCTTCTAGTCTACTGTTGATGCTTTCTACTGAGTTCTTTATAGCAGTGATGTCATTTTTCAGTTCTTCTTGGTTCTTCTTGGTTCTTAGACATATTGTTGAATTTGTCTTCCATTCTTTTCAACCACCTTATGACCCTTTCTTTGAATTCCTTCTCTGACAGGTTGCTGGTCTCCACATCATTTACTGTCTTTTCTGGTGATGCCTGTTTCTCTTTCATATGTGGGCTGTTTCTTTATCTCTCAATGATCTCTTTTCTCTGGGTGTCTGGATACGTAATGCTCTCTCATCTATGTTGATTTAAAGGCACAAAGTACAGCAAAACAAAGCACAATGCACAAGGTATTGAACACAAATGTATTCATGATGCTAATAACTCTAAATTATCAGGGCCAGTCTGACAAATGAGCCATTGTGGCTGAGGTTGGGAGGTGGAAATTGAGAAAAAGAAAGTTAAGAAAAAGCTGAGGTGGGGAGGTCTGCAAGTCATTGATCTACTGCAGTGACTTTATTAACTGCATAATGTCTTCTATACACAAACACTGAATAGGAAGTCTATTAAAAGAAATGTACTCTTTCTTTCTTTAAACATCTCAGGGAGAGAATCCTTGGTACAGCATATCTCAGTAAATAGTTACAGACTTCATGGCAAAGCCATGAAAGAATGCTCTCATTCTACTGATAATTCGCCATCCAAACAAGTCTAGGAAAACTGTGTGGGTAGAGGATTGCATCTTATCAGTCCCTTCAGGTACAAGGACTTTGTCAGCTTACACCTGGTCTCCCTACAGATCCACTTTCTTTACTTTTTAGGTGAAGTTCATGTAGTGCTATTTGCAGGGATCGGATGCTGGATCCGATGGTTCAGAAGCAGAGTGGAAATAAACAGAGAATAGTGAGAGCAAGGATAACAATAATTATCAGAGACCAAATAAAAGACTGTAACTCATGAAAACACATAAGGCTTTGAATTTCATTAAAAATATTCTGTGCTACTTCATTAGTAAGCAACAAAGCAGAACCTGCATCATTAATAGCTTTAATCTCTCTGTGTAATCTACTAATATTTAAAGTAAAGTCAGTTTTATTCCAAACTCCTAACACGTGGTTGTGATCTCGATTATAATGCCACAATTAACAGCGTGGCAAGAAACAAAGTCTCAGCAGTTCATTGTGCCCCTTGGCGAATGATGATGGCCTAGGCCTCCGCTGTCAGCATCATCAACTGTCCCCAAGTTGGTGGAGTGCTTTCCGAGTTGCTTGTGGTCTCCGTGCTGGCGGTGGTGGCACGAGCGCTAGTGGACCGATTCACAGTCTCTTGAATGGTGGAGTGAGTTCTTGTTCCACCACTTTGTCCTCCACCTTGACTTTCAAAGGGCCGGACATAGCAGCTGGAGATCCAACGGGCTCAGAGTCCCCTTCAGAAAATACACAAACAGACCCCTGAACCAATATCAGCACAGGGTCGAGGCCATGCTATTGTCCTGTAAGCAAGTCTTTCCACTGTACCCAAGGGTGGGATCTGGACAGTGAGGACCACTGTCGTTCTGCTGTGGTTTTGCCCTGAGCATCACCATATAAAACATTAATGGAATAAAGAGCTCTGTTAAGTATGTTAGCAGGGGAATCTACATATTCCCCCTTCTTTATTTTTTTCAATTTCCTTTTCAAGGTCTGGTGAGCTCGCACAACTATTCCCTGCCCTTGAGGATTATATGGGATGCCTGTTTTATGATGGATTCTAAAAGTAGTACAAAACTTCTGGAATGCAGCACTGGTATAGGCAGGACCATTGTCAGTCTTAATGGTGTGAGGGATGCCTAGGATAGTATAAGGTTGTAAACAGTGAGCAATAACATGTTTAGTGCATTCACCTGTACGAGGGGTTAAAAAAATAAAACCAGAAAAAGTGTCAATAGAAACATGAACCTAAGCTTGTTTTCCGAAAGATGGAATATGGGTCATGTCCATCTGCCATAACTGGCCTGGTTTTTAGCCTCGTGGGATGACCCCTTCTGTGGGAGGAATAAATGTGGTTAGAGGGCATTGAGGACAGAATTTAACAATTTGCCAAGCCTGTTCCTTTGTGATTCGAAACTGCTGATGCAGGCCCATGGCATTTTGATGATGGAGAGAATGTGAAGCTTTGGCTGCATCTAAAGGTCATAATGTGAGATAGGCAGTTTTAGTAAGTTGATCAGCATAAGTATTTCCTGCAGAGAGAGATCCAGACAAATCCGTATGAGCTCATATATGGCCAAAGAAACAGGGGTGAGAATGATTTCTGAGTAAGGCCTGAACCTGTAGTAAAAGAGTAATTACTTTGGATTGGTCAGTGTCATGTAAATTAGCAGTTTCTAAGTGAATCATAATATTTACAATATAACAAGAGTCTGAGTAAAGGTTAAAAGATTGAGTGGAAAGTTAGCATAACGCTTGATGTACTGCTTCCAGCTCCACGCATTGTGCTGAAGTGTGATTAGTCTGAAAAACAAAAGGTTGATTATTAATCACTAAGGCAGCTGTGCCATTGTTAGAACCATCAGTAAACAGTAAAGCTGAATGAGGAATTGATTGAGTCTTGACTACTTAGGGAAAAAGAAGAAATGTTCTGTAAAAAATTGTATGAGTTTATTAGATGGATAATGGGAGTCCACTATACCATGATAGCTCAGGAGAAAAAGAGGCCATTTATCATTGATATGAAATAGCCATTGCCTTTGTTGAGCTTTATGGGGTACTACAATAGTATGGGGCTCTTGACCAAAAAGTTCCACAGATATGAAATGTCCTGCAAAAATAAGATCTCCTTCTGTTTCTGAGTAAGGATAAACTACCTTTTTGGGGGAGGAGTGCGGATGAATCCACTCCAAAGGTCTCTGTTGTCATAAGAGGCCAGTAGGATACACTGGCGTAGCCAGTACTAAATATAGCCATGGCTGTGAATAATCAAGTCTTTGTACAAATTGTTCCTGTGACGCAGTCCCTATGTGGCAGATAGCATTGCGAGCTCCAGGAGTAAGTTGGCGAGGGGAGAGCAGGTCGCTATCCCCACGAAGAATATCAAATAAGGTTTGAGGTCATTAGTAGTTATGCCCAACGTGGGCCTAATCCAGTTGACATCCCCTAAAAATTTTTGGAAGTCATTCAAAGTCTCTAGCTTATCTATTCTGAGTTGAATCTTTTGAGGACGAATTTTTCTTCTCTCTATGATATATCCAAGATATAAGTAAGGGTCTTGTCTCTGAACTTTTCCAGATGCAATAAATCCAGATTTAAGAAGAGCTGGTGTAATAGGTTTGACTCAGCAGATAAGAGTGTCGGCTTGAGGACTGAAATGTCCCAGGTTTGATTCCGGTCAAGGGCATGTACCTTGGTTGCGGGCACATCCCCAGTGGGAGGTGTGCAGAAGGCAGCTGATCAATGCTTCTTTCTCACCGATGTTTCTAATTATCTATCCCTCTCCCTTCATCTCTGTAAAAAACCAATAAAATATATTTAAAAAAAGAGCTTGTTGTAAGTCACCATACACTTGTTCTAATTGACATTCTGTATAGTGAGCTGAAAGAATGTCATTTATATAATGTATGATATAAGCATGCGGTCATTTCTCTTGAACTTCTCAAATTGCCTGAATAATGAACTTTTCACACATGGTAGGGGTATTAGCCAATCTCTGCGGCAATACATGCCAGTGATAACAGTGCATGGGTTCCTGAACTTTAGTATATGGAACACTGAATGCAAATCGTTTGCAATCAGAGTGATCTAGAGGAATAGTGAAAAAACAGTCCTTTAAATCTAATACTAATAGCTTCATCCCATTAGGGATTGCTACAGAGGAAGGAAGACCAGGCTGTAAAGGTCCCATAATTCCATAGTCTTATTTATTGCCCTTAGATCTTCTAAAAGGTGCCAGTTTCCTGATTTTTTTCTTTATGATAAAAATAGAAGTATTCCAAGGACTGGTAGTCTCTTCCATATGCCCTAACCAGAGTTGCTCCTATACCAACTCATGAGCAGCTTGTATTTTTTCTTTGGAAAGGGGCCACTGCTCTACCCATACAGAGTCATCTTATTTCCAAGATATCTTGTCAGCAGCGTGGATAACAGGAGAAACAATGACCTGCCCCTAAAATTTTTCCTGAGCTGGTGTGGTAACAAGAGCAACAATCAGGGAAGACAGAATGTCTCATCTCCATAAATTCACAGGAATCCCTGGCAAGACATATGGCTGAAAAAATCCAGAATGACCTTCATTGTCTTGCCATTTTAGCATATTCGAACTCTGTAAAGGAGAGTTGCTCTGACCTATTCCTTGAAGTTGTGTTATAGCTTCCCTATAGGGCCACTGTGTAGGCCAGTGAGCTAAAGTTATGACAGAAATATCTGTTCCTATGTCTAAAATCCCTGTAAATCTTTTCCTTTGTATAAGTAAAGTTCTTTCAGGTCTTGCATGAGAAATAGCTTGTACCCAATATGGCTTGTTAGGGGAGTCAAACCCTTGCCCACCCTGAGGCTCTGTAGAGAGTAGATTGCCTGTGGCTGGCGGGGGGGCAAAATCAATTGAGCAATTTTTCTGTCAGAGGTGATGGTGATGATATTTCTAGGGGCAGAGGCCGTAACTTTGACTTCCCCTTTATAATCTGCATCAATTACTCCTGGAAAAACTTGTAATCCTTTCATTGTTAAGCTGCTTCTACCTAGTAAAAGGCCAAACATCCTCTGAGGCAGGCTGGGTACTGTGCAGCCAGCTGGCCTTGAGATGGTGCAGGGACAGGAGGATAAACAGATAGTGCTCCAATTATTTTCCAGGGCTGGGCCAGCCCCCTATGGGAGTTTCCCCAACTGCTGCTGAGGCAAGGAATTTCCCTGGACATCTGCCTTTGATCTACAGTCTTTTGCCCAATGTTTTCCTTTTTTACATTTAGGGCATAGTCCAGGTTGTTTAAGACCTTTGCTATTTCCTTTATTATTGCCTTTATTAGAGGGACACTGCCTTGCCACGTGTCCTGCCCCTCCACTAGTGAAACACTTGTGTATTTGACTTTTCCCTGTGTTAAACTGTTGCTGAAGAATTCCTTCAATGGTGGTTCCCTTTAATGTGGCTTCATTGGCGACTCCTTGTATAAATGAGGGACCAATATCTGGGCAAATGCAGATATAATCTGAGAGAGTCCCCTTTCTTTGATAGAGCCACAATGCAGCTTGACAGGCAGTGCTAGCATTTTCATACGCCAACTGTTTAACTATTAACATGCCTGCCTCTCCATCCACCACTACTGGGCCAACAGCCTGTAATAGCCGAGAGAAAAAATCCTGACACTTTTCATCTGGCCCTTGAATAATCTTTGAAAGTTCCTCTGTTTTCTGACCAGAGGTGGGTAACTTTTTCCAGGCTCTAATTCCAGCTCCATTAATTTGCCCATAAGCTTCCTGGGGGCATTGAATTTGACTATGGGTGTCAGCATAGGCTCCTTCTCCCACTAGCATTTCATAAGAAATATTAATCTGGGCAGCTCGATTACGAGCAGCTTGTTCCTTAGGCTTTTCATCCTACTCTGATTTCCATAAGAGATAATGTACTCCTGATAAACAAGCCTTTGCAATAGCTCTACAATCATTAGGTAGGAGAGCCCCTGAGGCTATATTTTCTAAAATGGTAAAAGTATAAGGGGAAGTAAGAACATACTGAGCACAGGCTGTTTTTTATTCCTTCAGGGTTTTAAAAGGAAGCGGGTCATAAGTACGCTCACCCTGTCCCGTGTTAAGGTTCACCCGTTCCAAAACAGGAAAGGCGTGAATGCCCAATTCCTCACCACTTTTTTGTGGCTTCTGTAGAGCCATCTGTAGAGGGGAAAGTGGCACTTGTGCTGCACAAGGCAGTGGAGAACAGCGGGGACTGCCCCCGCGGCATCTCTTTTTCCTGCCAAGAACCTTTAACGCTTCTAAGAAGTGTTCTAATATGTCTTCTATATCACTATCCTCTTCAGTTCTGGCAGAAAAATATTTTTCCTCCTCTTTTGCCTGAACAACACATGCATCATCATTATGATAAGGGGCAGCAGCTTCCTCAAGATCCTCCTCATCTTGGGGATTTAACTTGTCTTTAAATTTTACATTATTCCTTTTTAATATACTTTCTTTTGTAGACCCCTTTTTTATGCCATCACCTTGCTTCTCCTTTTTTCCTGGCTTAAGAGATGGTTTAGTATGGTCATACCTGGAATCTAAACAATCCCATATTAAATTCTATAAAGAGAATGCATCAACCGGGGTTTTATTTGGCCCAAGGACTTTATAATGATTGCGCATTTGTTCTATAACTTTTTGCCATGTTTCCAAGTTAATAGTCACTTCCTCCAGAAACCAAAGACAGACCTCCTGATTGAATTTGAATTTTTTTTTACTTGCCTGTCACTAACCTTATTTCCTTTACTATTAAGCATAGACTTTAACATTTCCCCATAAAGCACATTTTTCACTAGATTCTAGCTGCCCCATGCTTTACTCCCGACTATCAAAAATATGTTCCTCCTTACCTTAGTATTCCGAGTGCACCCTTTATCTGGAGGAGCTCTTCACCATCTGGTTTCCAAGTCCTCAGGTCCCTGCGTTCAGGCGCCAATTGTCAGGGCCAGTCTGACAAATGAACCAGGGTGGCTGAGGTAGGGAAGTGGAATTGAGAAAAGGAAAGACAAGAACTAGCTGGGGTCGGGAGGTCTGTAAGTCGATCGAGTGCAATCACTTCATTAACTGCGTAATGCCTTTTATACATAAACACTGAATAAAAGGTCTATTAAAAGAAATGTATTCTTTGTTTCTTTAAACATCTAAGGAAGAGAATCCTTGGTACAGCATATCTCAGTAAATAGTTACAGACTTCTTGGCAAAGCCATGAAAGAATGCTCTCATTCCACTGATAATTCACCATCCAAACAAGCCTGGGAAAACTGTGTGGGTAGAGGACTGAATCTTATCAGTCCCTTCAGGTGCAAGGACTTTGTCAGCTTACACCTGGTCTGCCAACGCCAAATAAAGGTGACCACCAGAGAAAAGAGACTTAGGGGATAAGGAAGAAAAAAGAAGAGATAAAGAAAAACAGGGGGAAAAGTAAAGAGAGAAAAAAAATAAAGGGAGTGGCAAAAGAAAATTGGGAAAAGGAAAAAAAAATAAGGGAGAGAAGAATGAGAATAAAATAGAATAGGGGAAGAAACTGTATTGGGAGAAAACTCCAATAGAACAGCCACTAATTTCAACAAATGCCGGCAACAGATACCTAGGGATGAATGAAAACTACAAACAAAAACTAATTTCAAG
Source organism: Murina feae (assembly GCA_004026665.1). NCBI lineage: Eukaryota > Metazoa > Chordata > Mammalia > Chiroptera > Vespertilionidae > Murina > Murina feae. The sequence continues at coordinate 25,217 of PVJC01021471.1, forward strand.
CGAGACGAAGGAAAACAGAAGCAAACAAATAACAAAACAAAGAAACAAAAACAAAAAGCGAAACAATCTCACAAAAAAGCATAAAAAAACCAGTATAATCAACAATCAAGCAAACAGCAGCAAAACGACAGAAAAAAAAAGAAATTTGGACAGTGAAGAAAGAGGAGAGTGAGATGTGTATGTACTTAGAGCAGGGGACTGGGGATTAGATATATAAGTAGGGTGAAATTTTAATGGGGGGTAAAAAGAGGGAGTAGGGAAAATATAAATCAGCAATAAGGTAAGAGAAACAGAACAACAAAAGGGAAAAAGTGAGGAAGAGAGTGTTGGCATAAAGTAAAGCTGAGATAGAGTAAAAAGATGCTAAAGGAAAAATGAAAATAGAATGTAGAACACTAATCCCAAAATAAAATAAAGAGAAAATAAAATGACACATTTAAAAAAGGTAAACTAGTAGTAATAATATTGATTAAAAATAAAAATATAATAATTAAAAAGGTAAAATCAAGTGAGAAAAAAGAAAAAATATTAGTTTCTTAAATGAAAGGTGAAAAAAATAAAAATGTGCATTAGTGAGGGTCATTCACTTCCTCTACTCTTCTGTTTGGTTCTCCTTTGTCCTGTCAGGTATTCAGGAGAGTACTGAAGTTCCCTGCGGTACACTGCTCCTTCGTGTTATGAACCACAGTCCTGATTTCAAAGCAGGCAGTATTTCTTTGTTTCCCAGACTGCTTTTATTTGTGTTTACAGAAGAGTCAGTTTGTGGTTCAGCCCCTGGGTGGCAGTATTTCTGGAATTACCTCCAGGGCTTTAAGTCCTCTCTAGCCTGTATTTAGGTCTTTTCCCTATTGCACTTAGTACTGGTTTGGGAGAATGGACTGCCCTAGAGCTGGTTTCTAGGTCTGTTACTCCCTGCTCTGATTCCCAAGTTCTACAAAAACAACTTTCCCCTGCAGACTCTGTGAGTGACCCCAATTTGGTGATGCTATGTATTGGGTTTAATAATCGAAAGCAAGGGTTTAAGGAGAAAAAAGAAAAGAAGCCCTAGGAAGTGTGCGAGCTGGCAACCTCCACCATCCAGCTCTGTGTGCAATTCTCCCAAGGTCTCTTCCGCAAGTCCTTTCTCCCCTTGCACTAAGCAGCAGGCACACCTGCAAAATCCGATGCTGCCTTTTCGCACCCAATCCAGCTAGGGGCTGATTTTTTTACAGTTTCCTTCTGCCAGCAGCCTTGCTGGACCCCTTCCCACACTCAGATCACACTGGCCCCAAGGGCTGTGAACTCTGTGGGGCCCAGACTTCCCTTGCACTCCAGTGATCCTCTCTCCAACCTGGATTACAAACTGCACCTTTATATAGGAGAAATCTGACTTTTCCTTGAGGAGGAGCAGGGCTCATCTGAGTACAGGTGTTCAGGCTGCTTGGAATCCGGTGTTCCTGGGTTCTTGCTGGTCCCTGGGTGCCGTGTTTGCAGAGTCCCTGGATGTATATGCTTCCACTCCCAATAACAGCCACTCAAGGCCGCTAGGTCTTCGCCCCAGAGCTGGATGCTTCAGGAGAGATTTCAGCAGCACTGGAGGCTGCCACATTAGCCTAATCCCACGATCTCTCGTGGTCCCCCTCTGCCAATTGGATCTCCAGCAGTCCCCCAGCTGCTAACTGTCTCCCAGCTGTAACTCTTCTGCCAATTTGGGCTGGATGTTACTCGTTTCAGCTGCTCACCCTATATGTCCTGGGACAAGATGCACAGGGACACATCTGCCTATACCGCCGCCATTTTTCTCTTCCCATGCCTAAGATTTTTTAATAAAATATGCAGTATTTTTATTTTTTTACCTGTCATATTCACTGGGCTTTTTCTGTGCTTTTGGACTTCTCAAAGAACTGGCTTTTAAATTTCTTTAACTTACATAATTAATTTCATTTTCTACCCATAATAAGTTACATTTTCCATTTATATGTTCATTTTTCATCTTTTCAAATTTATAAGGATAAGTTCCTCTCTTTTATCTAATTTACATTTTTATAATTAGTGAATAGATTTAGAATAACAGAATTCCTTTTGACTATGGCTTTTAAGTGCCCCAAATATGGGATGACATCTGCATTTCATTGCTTTCCATATAGAAATTAGTTAATTTTATGCAAACACCTTAATTTTCAAGAAACTATATTTGTGTAAAATTTTCAGTTATTTAAATATAATATTTTGGACTATAAAAGCTTAGTTTGTGTTAGAGGTAGGCACAGTTATTAAATACACTGAGGAATGTTTTTTCCTTGGCTCACGGCTCTATCAGTAGCAGAAAATAATTTTCATAAAACAATGTGACCTGTGAAAATGAGCATAGTTTTCTAATTCAAACTCTCATTGCATGTGCAACTACTGTTATTTCAAGTGCTCTACTAATACCAAGACATGTTATTTATTTATTTATATATCTTTTATTAATTTTTTAACAGAGAGGAAGGGGGAGGGATAGAGAGTTAGAAACATCAATGAGAGAGAAACATCAATCAGCTTCGTCCTGGACACCTCCCACTGGGAATGTGCCTGCAAACAAGGTACATGCCTTTGACCAGAATCAATCCTAGGAACCTTCAGTCCACAGTTAATGCCCTATCCATTGAGCCAAACTGGTCAGAGCTAATCATGAAACTTTAAACCTAAACCATTGTGATCTATAATGCCATCTGCTATTCCCATCTCTAGTCTATAATCTCCTGACCACCCACACGGTATTTTAGACATTATTGCTCTATCAGTTCTGACATCTCCTATTTACAGCTTTACAATGATTTCAGCTATAAATTCAAGTGAATATTTACTACATTTTAACCAGTAACTTACTACCATGAACCATTCTGTGTTAACGGTAGTAATAATTTCTGAATATTCAAGTGCTATAATTCTTTCACATGTACTTTAACTTGTGATTATTCGTCTTTTTTAGACACTACACACAAAATTACTCTTTTACATGTGTTTAGG
>PVJC01021472.1:0-28225 GCA_004026665.1 Murina feae
CTTTCCCTAATTGGGCTGATCAGGGCATCTGGCTGGGGAGGGACTCTGGGAGGGCTCCAGGGCTTGTCCAGCCCCATGTCACCCAGTCCTGATGGCTAACCTACCGGTTGAGGCATCTTCCCCCTGGTGGTCAGTGTGGGTCATAGCAACTGGTCAAGCAGTCGACCACTCAGTTGGACACTTAGTATATTAGGCATATATATATATATATATATATATATATATATATATATACACACATATATACACACACACACACACACACACACACACACACACACACACACACACACTAGAGGCCTGGTGCACAAAAATTTGTGCACTTGGGGGAGGGTCCCTCAGCCCAGCCTGTGCCCTCTCATAGTCTGGGACCCCTCGGGGGATGTCCACCTGCTGGCATGCCTGGACAGCCTGGGTGAGGGGCTGATGGCTGTTTGCAGGCTTGCCAAGCCCCCCAGTGGGGACCCTCACCCCATGGGGGTGTGGCCTGTCTGTGTGAGGGGCTGAGGGCTATTTTCAAGCTTCCTACAGCCCCTTCAGGGTTCGGGTCCCTAGTGGGGTTTATTTAACTTCTAGAATTGAAATTTTGTTGCCTTGGTCCCCTGCTTGAAGCCTGGGTTGCCCCTGGCAACCCAAGGTCCCAGCCCCCCAGGTATCTGGGGTTTGTTTATCTTCTATAATTGAAACTTTGTAGCCTTGAGTAGAGCTCAGGGCCCACAGGGCCCTGGCTTCCTCCATTGCCCAGGGCAACTCCAGCTACGGGGCTGCCACCATCTTGGTTGAGTTAATTTGCATATTTGCTCCTGATTGTTTGGTGGGCATGGCTTATGGGCATGACTTGTGGGTGTAACATTCTGAGGGTCAATTTGTATATTACTCTTTTATTAGATTAGATAATAAAACAGAGGGCTCAAATGTCCAAAGGATTCAGCAAGTTCATTTAATGATTTTATACCATTTTCTGAATAATATTACCTGATAGAATATACTGTCTTTTCAGAAAGTATTAATTTCTTCTAGTTAACTCAGAAGATAATATATTTTTTACTCCACAAAGAATAGGCTACAGACTTCAATAACAACTTTTGAAAACAGTCAGATATGACAAAATATTTTGCCTATTATTCCTCATCTTACTACAATCTCCTGAGTTTCTAAACACCTTGAATGCAGTTATATTTTACTTCTATCATTAGTCATTTAAAGACCATTTTGGATTTTGTAAACTACTGATTGTCTGACGAAAAGAGAAATAATGTCACTAGGACACACTGGTACATGGGAGGCAAGAAAAAGCCCTAATTGCTATAACTTGGGAGGAAAGGAAGAAACACGCAATAGAGAGCCTTTTAAAAGGAAGCATGTGAAGGTGTTAGAGAATGGAACACATTAGACTCATTTCTCTAAGTCTGTAATTACCACTTGGCCCAAAGAACAAGCAGTGACTCCATAATCTATCCCTTGCCATTAGCTGAAATAGCTCGTAACTGCCCGATGGCAGCCTCTTCCTCAATTTGCCTAAAACAAATTACAGAAACTCTGTCTTAAATTTTGACTCCAATTATCTTTCATTACTTCATGATTTTTAAATTTTGCATTGCTCAGATTGCAAAGACTAAAAATGAGTGAGCAGTGAGGAGAGGGTCTAAAGTCCTGTTAGGATTAAGCTACTCATCACCTTAGGATGGCACGTTCACCATCCCCTCTTGCGGATGATATCCGAGATGTTTTCCTTCTCTGGGGAGGCATGGTGATAATGGCCAAGCTTTAAACCAGGAAAGACATTGACTTTCCTTTTCTATCTTCGAGAGATGTTTTCTACAACTGATTTCAGAAACCGGTTCAACAGTATAAACTAGACCTCCCACTCCACTCCATAAATGGTCCGGTAAAAAATAAATGAAGATTAATTCTTCTTCATTTCTTTTCCTAAGTAGAAAAGTATTGACCTCCTAATTTCCTAGAAACCACAGAATTTTGATTGGTGCTCCTAAACTAGTTTTTCAACCATAACATTCTGATTTTCAGCAAACTATGGCTATCTAACCAGAAACCGAATAGTGTTATTATTAGCTATCAACCACGTTCACACTAACAGGTATTAAGAATAGAGTTATCACTGTTCTAGCTTCAAAACAGAGAGTCCACTTAAAAACAAACAAACAAACAAAAAACCTGCGATAGACTTTAAGTATCTTTCCTTACACATACCATCCAAAACTCCAAAATGCACAACTCCTCAAGTCTGCCTCGTATTTAGAAGGGCAAGGAGGCTTAATGTGCCTCACACATTACAAAGGTTCAGTCCAGGTCCCTAGCAATGTCAAGTGAAGGAGATCAGATTTGGGTCACAGGCAAATAGAGACCAACTGATGATCTGTAAAGATTTCTAAACTTTGAACAATAACGAGTAACAAGAAAGGGGACTCTTCATCAATGGCAATTTAATTATTGAACTTGTTCTGAATTTGAAAAGGAAATAATTCTACTCAGGTACACAAAAATTATTTGTATAGTATATACCAGTTTAAAAAGTGCTTTCCCATGAAATTTCAATGTTAGGAAACTGTACTAGTGCAGTAGGGTTATATTTACATTTTAGATATAAGGAAATGTATTCAGTGACTTCTCCAATAGTCATAAAATAGTAATCGTAAGAGGACACGGGATTCAAAGCCCAGTCTTCTTGCTCTAAGGACAGCGTCATTCTCTTCAGTGTATTTGAAAGGCTTAGGTGCTTGTGTTGAGTTTTCTCTCTAGTTAGAAAGCACGTGGAGAGAAATGAGGTTTGGAAATCTAAACAGGCAATCAATACAACGATTTCCGAAAGACCATCTCCTAAACGTCTTCTCATCATTGTTAAAATGGCAAGAAAGGACGAAAAGGAAAGACGGGACTAGGAAAGAGGAAGAAAGGGGAGGGAGAGATGGAAAAGGGAAGAGATTTAAGATTTTGATGCAATATTTACAAGGGAAAAGAGGCATGGCCCAATTCAAGGCCCACTAAGAAGATATTTTATTTTATTGAACTCCCATCGTTTAGGTAAAACATGCCTTTAAACCCCATGAATATTCCAGCCCTGTCTGCACTCAAATGTAAGTACACTGCTGCCTGCAGAGACCTTGAAGAACAGCCTTTCCCATCCACTGTTTCTATTCCAATAGAGCTTAGTCAAGGTGGTTCTTTTAACCACTTCACTATCCTAAGGTACCTTGAGAAGTAGTTCTGGAAATGCTTCCTATGCCTTGGGCTTCCCAATGAGTTGGAGCCAGTACTGAAGTAATAAGGACCTCAGAGATCAACCTAGTCCCAACCTGGTTTTATTGATTTATTTTAAAATATATTTTTATTGATTTCAGAGAGGGGGAGAGAGAGATAGAAGCATCAGTGATGAGAGAGAATCATTGATCTCTCTTGCACAGCCCCCTCCCACTTCCGCCCATTGGGGATCAAGCCTGCAACCTGGGCATGTGCCCTGACGAGGAATCAAACCATGACCTCCTGGTTCATAGGTCAATGTTCAACCTCTGAGCCACACCAGCCACGTCCCTTGTTGTCTTTTACCAAAGAGAAAGCCAACGGCCAGAGATGAAATGAGTTGATTCATATTACAGTTACGATCACACCACTTCTGCTTAGTGGTCTGAAAAGAGTTTGGGGGCCTCTTAAATTCTTCATGTTAACTAGATAATGAAACCATCTTTCTAATATACCAGTGGTTTTCCAGCCCAATGTCTGAGATTTCTTAGTAAAGCTATGTTTCCTAGAGTTTTGGCAGCGTATTGAGGTACTGGCTTGGATCAGCTGCACTGAGAACTACTGGTCCCTCCTACCCCAGTGATGAGACTCTAACTTCTGCTTTGTATTCTGGTTGCTCAAGAAATAAAAGATTTACCAGACATAATACCTTTCACCAAAAATGAAAATATAGTTTCAAAATTGTTAGGAATCTCAATGACCTCTTAAAATTTAAAGTATTTTATAACTGTTTAAAAAAAATGCACCAAAGTTGCCTTTATAATATGTGAAGTTCACAGGAATCATAAGCAAAACAAACAAAAATATCCATAGCAATAACTACATTAATAAAATTTTTGATGAAATTTTAAAAAATAATTAAAGTAAAAAAACTGAGGTTCTGTGAAAAAAAAAGTGCTACCAGAATGAGTTAAATGGTTTCAAAACTCATCTCCATTTTCTTTGCAAGGTATCTAAAGTTGTGACCTCTAGAGTTATTGAAGCATTAGTGACAGCAGGTTGTGTTAAATAAAATATGTAACATGGAAGAAATAATGCATGAAGCCATTAGCCCTGATAAATAGGTCAACCCACACTATTTTACCAGATTAGTCACTGGAAACTTTGAAATATAAGGTCCTTACTTAATGGTTGTGAGTAGGTAAACTTCAAACTAAAAAAAAAAAGGGGTTTGCTATGATCTGAATATTTCTGTTTCTCAAAATTCATACACTTAAATCCTATTCCTCAAGATGATGTAGGTGATCTTCTGGAAGTGATTAGGTCATAAGGATGGTGCCCTCATGAATGGGATTAGTGCCTTTATAAAAGAGACTCCAGAGAAGTCCCTAGCCCCTTCCACCACAGCAGGACCTCACCACACACCAAATCTGCTGGCATGTTGATCTTGAATTATCCAGGCTCCAGAACTCTGAGAAATAAATTTGTTTATAAACCACCCAGCCAATGGCATTTTGTTAAAGCAACCTGAAGGAACTAAGACAGGGTTAATAAACCAAAGCCAGCAGCACAGTGTGAGGTGTTGGACAACTTGAAAAGCCTAGAGAAGGGGAGAGGAGAGTCTCTACTAAGGTTGCCAGATTTAGCTTATAATGATAACACAGGATGCCCAATTAAATTTAAATTTCAGATAAACAATAAATATTTGCAGTAAAAATATACCCCATGCAATATTACTATAACACACTTGTCCTTAAAAAATTTTTCTCAATTATATAAATTTTCAACTTAATTGGGCATCCTGTATTTTATCTGGCAATCTAGATATTGGTGAAGAGGAACATAAACTCACAAGCCATATGACTTTGGTTCATATCCCAGATCCAACACTGACCTTATGTTACCTCTTTAAATTCTCTGAAAATCACTTGGAACTTGGAAGGATTTTTGCAATACCAGAACTTAAAAATATTAAAATGCCTATGCACCATAATGAATAACTATTCTTTTATCATCTTGCCCTCGTGTACTTAGTAATTCTGTCTCGAGCTGACTTGAACTTGGAAGACATTTTTCATGCAGGTTACTAATTTTATTCCCAATTGCTCTTCCTTGAACCCAGACAGCACATAAGGTACTTGAAAGCATGGCTTATAATTGATATACTAATATCTTTAATCCAAACCAAAACAAAAGTATGACTTGGGGAAAATGTTTATAGCAAATTGATAGCCAGCATTAATAAATCCCTCACCCTCAGAAAATGGTAGTTTTCACAGAAGGATTGGACTTTCCGTGGCTAATAAACTAAATTGAAAAATCTCCAGCCAACTGTAATAAACACAGAATTGAAAGCTAATAAAACCCCACAGGGCATTTCAAGGTAACTCAGCAGGAGAGAGCTCACCAATATAGATGTGTTTACAGATGCTGACTAAAGATATAATAATTAATCTGCTTCTGAACTAATCAACAAATCACATGCTTCCTTAAAATACAAAGCACAAAGCTCTTAGCTGCTAATTAAGTTCAGGAGTGGAATAAACACTTGATTTGCAGTAAAGGATAAGGCTCATAAACAGTAATATACTGCTCTCCAAGTTTTGCCAGTCTACTCAGGAAAAACAAGTGCCCTATTCAGAATGCAGAAATGGATGTGACACGGCCCGCACCTGTGGTTTTCAGGTCTTCAGTTCCAGTATCCTTTATTATTAGATACTAGGGGCCCGGTGCACAAAAAATTTGTGCACTCTGGGGGGTCCCTCAGCCCGGCCTGTGCCCTCTCGCAGTCTGGGACCCCTCGGGGGATGTCGACCTGCTAGCGTGCCTGGGCAGCCTGGGTGAGGGGTTGAGGGCCGTTTTCAGGCTGCCCACAGCCCCTTCAAGGCTCGGGTCCCTACTGGGGTGCCTGGCCAGCCTGAGTGAGGGGTTGAGGGCTGTTTTCAGGCTGCCCACAGCCCCTTCAGAGTTTGGGTCCCTACTGGGGTGCCTGGGCAGCCTGGGTGAGGGGCTGAGGACCGTTTTCAGGCTGCCCATAGTCCCTTCAGGGTTCGGGTCCCTACTGGGGTACCTGGTCAGCCTGAGTGAAGGGCTGAGGGCCGTTTTCAGACTGTCTATAGCTCCCATTGACCCAAGGTCCCAACGAGGCTGGCTGGAATCAGGTTTCTGGGGTTTATCTTCTATAATTGAAACTTTGTTACCTTGAGCAGAGGCCTAGGCAGGTCACAAAGCCTCCTGTTTGCTTCAGCTCCATGGCTTCTATAATTGAAACATTGTTGCCTTGAGCAGAGGCCCAGCCAGCCTAGGCAGGCAGTTGCAATGGAAGCCTCCTGTTTGCTCTAGCTCTGTGGCTGCCGGCCTCCATCTTGGCTGGGTTAATTTGCATACAGCTGCTCTGATTGGCTGGGGGTGTGGCTTGGCTGGTGGGCATGGCTTAGATGTCTCAGAGTGATGGTTAATTTGCATATTACTCTTTTATTAGAGTAGATAATGTGTAAAAGGATATTTTTCAAAGAAATTACTCCAAATTGATTATAAGAATGCTAAGTGTACTATTTTAAAATCAAAATGATATTAAAGCATATACAAGTTCAACCTCAGAAAACAGAAGTGAATCAATAGAGATTCAATAGATCCCCTATTCTCTATCTCCTTTCTTTTATGAAAAAAATAAATTTTTATTTATTGATATTTAATTTCTTGTCCTTTGCAGAAAAGTATGCTGACTCCTAAGGTTGAGAGATATGTAGGCAGATAATGGAAACTGTAATACTCTACTATCTACACATGTCAAAAAGTTTCACTGGAATTCAAAAGCATGGTAATTAAAATCATCACAGTACTTTGGAATATATTTTATCATCACTTAAAAAGCAAAACAGATATCTCATGTCAGTACTCATCTAACTGCTATTTTTGGTTGCATGTAGTTTTTCTTTAGAAAATGGACTTCCAAAGCAGTGTAGAGTTCCTCAAAAAATTAAAAGTAGAACTATCACATGACCCAGCAATTCCACTTCTGGATATTTTATCCAGAGAAATGCAAATCACTAATTTGACAAGGCATAGGCATCCCAATGCTCAATGCAGCATTATTTACTCTAGCCAAGACATGGAAGCAATGTAAATGCCTATATATATATATATACATATATATATATATAAGCCTAAGTGGTCATTACAACCATTATGACCAGAACAACCAGTTGACCAGTCGCTATGACATGCACTGACTACTAGGGGGCAGACACTCAATGCAGGAGCTGCCTCCTGGTGGTCAGTGCACTCCCACAGTGAGAGTACGCTCAGCCAGAAGTGGGGATCATGGCTGACAAGTGCACCTACAGCGACAGGCCCTCTCCAGCCATCGTAGCAGTGCTACCAAGTAGCAGCAGGAGGCATAGCAGAGCTGGGATGAGTGGCAGCACAGCACCTGGCCCCAGCTCAGGCTCCTCCCCAGCCACCTGTCACTTCAACACTGCTACAGCAGTCAGACATCCCCTGAGGAGTCCCAAATAGCAAGAGGGCACAGGCCAGGCTGAGGGACCCCACCCATGTATGAATTCATGCACCAGGCCTCTAGTTGATAAATAAATGAATAAAGTAGATGTAGTACATATGTACAATAGAATATTATTCAGCCATGAAAAACAATGAAATCTTGCCATTTGCAAAAACATTAATGGACCTAGAGCAGCGGTCACCAACTGGTGGTCCATGAGGTCCGAAAGGTTGGCGACCACTGACCTAGAGGGTATTATGCTAAGTGAAACCAGTCAGACAAAGAAAGACAATTATCATATGATATCACTTATATGTGGAATCTAAAGAACAAAATAAAGAAACAGAAAAACAAACTCATAGATTCAGAGAAAAAACTGATGGTTGCCAGATTTAGGGGGGGCGGGGGGAGAAGAATGGTTGAAAAAGGAAAAGGATTAAAAAGTACAAACTGCCAGTTATAAAAACAATCATGGAGATATAAAGTAGAGCATAGGGAATCTATAATAATAAAAGCATAATATGCTAATTAGACCAGATGTCCTTCCAGACATTCTTCCGGACGAAGCAGGGGCTATGAGGGAACCCCGGGTCCGAGGTGCCAGAGAACTACTAGACTTACCGCAGTGATCACTTCATAAGTTATATAAATATATAATAACTATGTTTTATACCTAAAATTAATGTAATACTATATATCAACTGTAACTGAAACATTAAAACATATTTTTAACAAACAGATATTCAAGAAATGTGGGTTGGAGCAGGACTTTTGCTATTCTCTGAGCAGAGGATGTCTCTGTCTTCTCCCTCCCCTTCCCTCATGGCCCACAGTCTCTGATGCTACCTGCACAGCCCGTCCCCCTCTCTAGCCCTTGATCCTCACCCACATCACATCAGATAGTAGGGCAGTGTCCTAGGCAGCAGGAATGGATAAGGCTGGACTAAGGTTAGGGGATGGGAGAGTAACCTCATTCCTCAGTGCTCCTCCAGCTCTCCTCCAGTCACCAGGCATTCTCCTTCCTCACCAAATCTAGATATTTCTCAGAAATATAAGTAGATCTTACTTCAGTACTTTGGATTCAAGGAAGTACTATTATTCTCTTTATGCACTTGGGTAACTTTCTCTACAGGCGTAAGAGGAAAAAATGGGGAAGGTGAAGATACCACCACCACTACTGCTAACAGCATATTTAAAACACACACACACACACACACACACACACAACGTTAAAAACCATGAATCAAGTTATCTGTTTCTTTGGGGGCAGAAGTATAAGAAAAACGCAGTGAGACTGTGTCTAGAATGGGCAATAAAACTCTCCCTAGAGTTCACACTATCAGACAGCCTTACTTGTTTACACCATCCTACCCCAATACCAAAGTTTTATCATGCCCACAGCTCACAACACAGAATCACACAGGAACATACTAGTAAGAGAGTTGGGGAGGACGATTGAAGGTTCCCTGTTATGTCCTCTGTACCTTAAGTAGTGCTTGTAACAAAGTAGATGCTCAATGAACATGTGCTTAATGAATAAATCAGCCCTTCCCCCTTATTTGACAGAAACTGGAGCCAAGGGAGAGAAATCACATGACTTTTCCAAGATAACACAGCCTGGTGGAGAGAGCTAAGACAAAAGCTCAAATTCTCTGCTCCTTCCCCTTGCCCCAGGCCTTGGCTCCCTAGTGGCAGACAGTGTGGAGGACATGGAAGACATCCATCCACCCAACAGAAATCCCACCTTCTTCTTTGTCTACAGATCCCCAAATGAGCTTGGCAGTGTGCTCAGAGAAGGTAGGCATCTACCCTACTCCCCAGAAGATGAAATATAATTCATAGAAGGTCTAGAATCCAAGCCAGTTCTAGGAAGCTAATTTTCAGTGGCCGGTGACTGGTTTAGGAGCAGACTTCTGATCAAGTATGTAAAATAATGCGCTGAGGGGAGATACTGTCCTACTTACTAAGACTAAGGACAAGTCTTACAACCAGGGGTGGTAAGCCTCAGTGGGTACGTTACAACCATGGGGTTATTAAGATTTCAAAGAATCTAACCAAATCTAGAACACAGACTTCACTAAGACTTCACTAATGTTAAATTAACCCATGCAGAAAATGCCTTTTCCAGACTTTGTGCGAGAGAATAAACCCTATTATTTTAGGAGTCTCTTGCTTGCAGCAAAAAGCATGTTGAATCATGTATGCGGTCTTAGAAGATGCCCATATCTGGCTTTAGACTTCCTCCTGCTAGCATCTTCACCAAAGGTCATGGGAACCATAGACATTATCATACAAAAACACAAACAAAAAAAAAAAACCACTAATCCTCATTGCCATGCTGTCAGGGAGGACTTCAAGTGCCCTGCTATACCCCCATGAAACTCTTGTCTATTCTAAGCCAGACTCCAATTGCATTTTCCCAGTGAAATATTATTCTGTATGTTGTGTGGGCCCCATGATGATTTTAGAGCAGAAACTGTACAATATGGTTTAAGTAGGTTCTTGCGGGTTGGCCTGGAAACCTAACATTGTTTCTATGGAAAAACGTCTCAAACTCCAAACTACTCTGTTCTAAATGAACTTTTGAATGCAACGTGTTTTAAATGAAGTGGTTGCATACTTGTTTATACTTAAAATGCACAGGGCTGAAACTAAATTATCAGCTACAAAAATCACGTTTGGACATCCGGCTTTAAATTGATCGCTGTCCCTTTGCCATTTGGGACAAAATAGCTCGGAATAAAAAGGGACTGTGACATCTTGCAGTACCAAATAATGCGAAGTCAGAACTAACATAACCTACCAGCTTCTACTGAGAAGTAACTTCCTGTTGAGGAGGGATTGCCTTACAAATTAAATAGTGCCCATGGTGCACCAAATCTGTCCCTGTAGCCAATGTGTCTTTAGGAAGACTGGGAAATATTTCAAGCAGTAATTGGAATGAGAGTATGGGAACCTTCCCTCCAACTAACAGAAATCTTTGCATTTAAGGGTGAATCTAAAACCTCAGAGGATTAACCAACTATAACTTGAACACCCACCTTCCCTCCCACCCCCAGAAAAAAAAAAATCTCCATTTATTGACCCAGGTACTAGAGATGGATTAGGGTACAGTAGGAAAAAATGAACAAACAAGTGAACAAAAAGAACAACAAACAAACAAAAACTCATAAACACAGACTAGAGTATGGTAGTTACCAGAGGGAAGAGGGATTGAGGGATAATAAAGGGTAAAAGGGGTCAAATTTACGGTGACAGGAGATTTTACTTTGTGTGGTGGGCATGCGATGCAATATACAGATGATGTATCATAGAAATGTACACCTGAAACCTATATGTTCTTATTAACCCATGTCACCCCAATAAATTTTTTAATAAAAATATTTTTAATCCTCACCTAAGGATAAGTTTTGGGGTTTTTTAATTGATTTTTTTAGAAAGAGAGAGGAAGAGGGGGAGAGAGACATCTCCGTGAGAGAGAAGCACTGCCCAGTTGCCTTCCATATGCATCTTGACCAGACATCAAATCCACAACCTAGTTTTATATCCTGACCAGGAATCGAACCCGCAACATTTTGGTGTATGGGATGATTCTCCAAACAACTGAGTCACCAGGCCAGGGCACCACCCCGATACATTTAATAAAAAACAAAGAAAAGGTGCTTACTGTAGCCTTTCTTCTCTATTTCCTCACCTGTAAAAGGAAAATGAAAAATACCGTCTAGACCCAGAGCTGTCATGGCATGGACAGAACACAACACCCCCAGCGCTACGCCTGAAACCTCGTGAGCACCTGTGTCAGTTCCATTACCTTCTAGTCCCTCTCCCTACAAGAATAATGCCCTCGTTCTTAGCATCTAAATTGTCACCAACTGACACACATAACTGGCAACCAGAGTTTATTCTTGGCACCTATATGCATGGTCTCTAAAGAGAATAAAGTCTAACAAAATCTTTCAACTGTGTGTGAAAATGAATTGACATTTCTCTGCGTCTTATATAAAACACTATGATTGAATGCGATGGGGACTTTTCAATACTGTAATTACTGTAACATTTAAATTCTGATGAAACCATGGATCTTGGTATTGACTTCTGGGGAATCGACATGATGAAGAAACACAGGGGTATATATAGCTTTGTTTCATGAAAGAGTGAAAAGGACACAAATTAACAACTGTCATTCCAATCAAGGTGTGCTATGCTGCAGAGGATCTCCTTTTTCCTTCAAGGTCTCATCTTTTCCTTGTGAACTAATAAGTTTCAGAGTGTCCAAACTATTCTCCATAAATACAGTAACGGTTTCTATTACTAAAAATAAGTGTCAATGATCAGTGGATGCCTGTGAAAATAATGATGTCTATAGTTAATATACGGCAGTAAAGACAGGGCCTATCTTCTTAAAGCTTTGGAATGAAAGCTAAAAAGCTGTAATGCATGCTTTCAGCTAACGTGACTGCCACACTGAGCTTATCTCTGTGTATTGCTCCCATGCTGACCAGAAGCTGACTGTTTTCAGCTCCTCTACAGCTAATCCCAAAGCATCATTTGCATGTTGTTATGGACTCACCTTACGGTGGCTATAAATTCTGTCCCTTCTCTGATTGTGAAATCTATCAACTGACAGAATAAACAGCAGGTACGTCAAAGAGGCTCCTTTGTTCTGGGTGATTATTGTGCAAAGCAACTGAAGCTGCTGCCACAAGTCTCCAGAAGAAAACCTGACTCTCTGGGCAGGTGTAAAACTCCTCCAGCGAGAATAACCCTGCCTAGGGCAGCTGTCCACACATTTCAATGTACAAGTCCTCAAATACACTGTGCAAAAGAAAATTTAATATTTTTGCCCCCAAAAAATCATATCATAGAGGGATGAGGTTTGTCAGTTTCCTAAGCTACACTTCCCACTCATAAAATGTAAGTTTTCAAATAAAATCAATGTACATTATTAATGTTTCTCTGCATCATACTCCAGTAGACTTATTTATCTGTTGGGCTTTAACTAAAAATTGGGATTTATCAGTGATATCAAAAGTAAATAAAACAGTTTCTTCATAGGGTTCTCCATACTTCTTGTCACAAGGGCAATTTGTTTGGCCTTTTTCACATCTCTATAGCTTCTGTTATGCTTTAAGTCCAAAATACCCCAAATCTACCTACAGGGAAGTAAACTATCATCCTTAAAGAGTGTTCGATTCCTCAACAACCCGCAAGCTCTACAAATCACCATCATACCCAAGAGAAGAGCAAATCAAATTGCTTTTGAAAGATACAAAGAGAAGCAGAAACTAAAAGCTCTCATTCTTAATCTAAAAACAATGCATATGTATGAGCAACACTAAACGCTAAATATATATTTTGTATTTCACCCACACTGCTTATGACTACAGATTTTTGCCAAAAATATTACATTTAAGTATAATACCTCAACTTTCTGAAAATCTGTGAACCCCCTCTCTTTCCTCCCCATGACCTACCCCCAACCGAAATATATTACTACAAACTTCTAGGTAAATTTTGTCATATTAAATATGGAGAAAATAAGGTGAAGGACACTTGCCAGTGTAGGGAAAAAAAGGGTTTGTATTTGGGCAACATCCCTTAGTATAAGAGGAATGAGCTTCATAGACTGAGATGAAATGCTGGCTCTGTCCATAATAAACTATCTAACATTGAGAAATTGACTCAATCTTTTTGAACCTCAGCTGTAAAATGGGCTTATCATAGAGTATGCAAATTAAACAAAAGACTTAAAAAGCAGGGTTTCTCAGTCCTGGCACTACTGACCTTAGGGCCAGGACTTTTCTGGTTGTGAGGGCTGTTTTGCACATGAAAGGATGTTTAACAGACCTGGCTGGGTCGCTCAGCCGGTTGGAGCATCATCCCCTATAGCAAATGGTTGTGGGTTTGATTTCCAGTTGGGGCACATACCTAGATCTCCAGGCAGGGCACTTTGGGAAGCAGCTAATCGATGTTTCTCTCTCGCATTCATGTTTCTCTCCGTCTCTCCCTTACTTTCTCTCTGAAGTCAATAAACATATCCTTTGGTGAGGGTTAAGAGAAAAAAAAAGATGCTGAGCAGCATCTCCATCCTCCTCTACCCCCTCCATGCCAGTAGCACCTCCCTCCTGTTGTGACAGCCCATATGGTCTCCAGACACTGCCCATGGCCCCACACAGCCTTCCCGAGTGGCGTATGAGTGAGTGACCTGGCCCATAATCCATGCTCACTTACTTCACAGTAGTACTTGACATTATCATTCTCCATTAGATATTCGTTTCCAGAAAAAAACCGTGGCATCATCCACATTTCAAACTTCCAATATGCTATCCATCAAAGATGGCAAGGTCACGGCAAACATCCAGGGGGATGACCAACACTCGATGACAATATGGCAGCTATGGGCTTCTGTTGGTGGAGGAGGAACTTCAGGGAAGTTCAAGAAAATGTGAAAACCCGGGCTTTGACCTGTGAAGAAAGTTACTGCCACAAAGCACCACTTCCCAGCCCTCATGTTAATTTGTAGCAAACCTAGGGCCAAAATACTGTCACACTCACTCCCAGTCCAACAGATATTTCACTTCACCGTGACAGGTATGAAGGGAAAATCCAAATGGAGCAGTCAGACTTTCCAGTGTCTATTCATTGAACCAGTGCATTTTCCCAGAAAATCCTTCTGCTAAGCTCCCCCGACTCTCTTCCTGTTTCCTACACTATAGTGCCCAGTTCCTCGGGAGACGGACGGTTCGAAGGGTCTAGAAGACAGAAGGCAAATTTAACCAAGGCAAGTCTGGGTAGCAAGACACTGGGACCTTCAGGCTCTCCGCTGTGCCATAGCAAACATTTTCCATGGCAGACACCCTCAGCTGAGATAGAACAGACAGTCTTTCATAGTTCACTTAGCCAGCCTTGCTTGGTCTGATCACTTTTACTCAAATTCCACTGCGTTGCTGTATTTTCTAAGGATGTTTAGTATTAGAGGCATGTGACGAAGTGTCTATGAAAGACACAGCATGAAATGGCTGTTTTGCCCTCTGGTTTCAAATATAGCATCTCTTCTATTATAGGGTTGTAACCTACCATGGACTGAAAGGCCAATTTTAAGGGTAGAGTGTAGCCTCTGTCACCATGTTCTTGAGTGGGATAATAGAAGCAATCAAAAAGTTAAGCAGGAAACATTCCATTTTTGCTTGGCCCTAATTATGGTAATTAAGTGTGGTTAGTCTAATTCTAGAATAGCTTTAGATGAAGTTTTCTGTGACAAGCCAAGTTCATCTTTGACATGGGGATGCTGACGCACCTGGGGTCCTCATGTTGTGTCCCATCCCCAGGGTTAAGCTACTCTATTCAGCATACCATTTTTCAGAGGTTTCTGGATTTCCCATACTTATCTATCTTGGCAGTATCACCTTAGGACCCATATGCCTAGCTTCCAAATTGATCATTAATCTGATTAATTAATCCATGCCACTGTGTTACTGGCCTTCTCTAACAAAAACATGCAAAAATAGACTCTGGGTGCAAAATAGACAAGGATTTGAAGGCTAATAATTTTGACCAAATCACTTGTCTAAGGCTCAGGCTGTAAGCTGTGGAACAGTATCAATTATCTCGCAGGCTGCTATACACAGGGATTATCATCATCAGTTCTATCATTAAATTCTCCTATTGTATCCTGACTTGAAGTAGCCCCAATAATGACATTTTTAAGCAAGCTAGAAAATGTGAAAACTGTATTAAAATGTTTCCACAATAAAAAGGGGTAAAGTCTACCAAAGGGGAATTTTAAAAGAAAATAAGATATAAGCATAATCAATGGTCACGAGATACTGGGGGGTAGTGGAGGACAGGGGAAGGTTAAGGGGGAAAAAATGGAAACTTATTTAATCCGCTTTGTAATACTTAAAGTAATAAAAAAAAAAAAAAGAAAGGAAATAAGAGCCCTGTGTTCTGCACATGAAGACATGTGACACAGCCAATGTGAGAGGACCATGTCGATGGAAGATCTCTTTTCCCATGGCTTTTACACCTTTTCTGATTGAGTCAAGTTGGGTACCTGTTGTCGCCTGTCCCATCAAGGAAACATAAATGCTCTACTTCAGCTCTGACTCCCACGTTCAAGTCACTAAAAGGATAGAAAGGAAAAAAAGTGGGAAGTCACAGGCGAATGTTTCCTTTGTAAAGTAGGGGTAGTAAGAAAGCATTCTGCAAAGGGTTCCTGGAAGAAGTAAATGAAATAATGCACGTTAAGCTCTGAGCCCTAGGTCTGAATGGGGGCAAGTCTCACAAATGTTGGCCATTATTGTGACTCAGAAGGGGGACAGATCCTCACTTCAGCAAGGAAGCAAAAG
Source organism: Murina feae (assembly GCA_004026665.1). Lineage (NCBI taxonomy): Eukaryota > Metazoa > Chordata > Mammalia > Chiroptera > Vespertilionidae > Murina > Murina feae. The sequence continues at coordinate 16,048 of PVJC01021472.1, forward strand.
AGATCCAGAGAGACTAAGCAAAGGTATATGATGGAGGGGGAAACCCAATTTTCTGATGTTTATAATAACCTGGGAAGGAGAAGGAAGACGTGGAACTAGAGGAGAAAGAGCAAATCCACAGAGCGCCACCACTCACTCTTCCCGTCGCTGTTCCATCCTTTCCTCTCACATGCGTTTCCTGGGACTGCCACAACTACTACAAACTATGTGACTAAAAACAGTAAGTATTGCCCAGATGGAGTGGTTCAGTGGTTTGTCATCCCCCTATGAAACAGGAGGCCACGCTTCAGTTCCAGGTCAAGGCACATGCCCCAGCTGCGGGCTTGATCCCCAGTGTGAGGCCTGCATGAGGCAGCTGATCAATGCTTCTCTCTCATTATTGATGTGTGTTTTTTCCTCTCTCTCCCTATCCCTTACTCTCTGAAAGCAATAAAAATACATTTGAAAAACAAACCAACAGGTATTTCTTCTCTCAATTCTAGAGGCTGCAAGTCTGAAATCCAGGCATCAGCAAGGCCATGCCCCTTCTGAGGCTCTGGGAGGCATCCTGAATCCTCCCTTGCCTCTTTCTGGCTTCTGGTGGTGGTTGGCAGTCCTTAGCATTCCTTGGTTCACTGCCGCCGCCACCACCAGCTTCTCCCCCTGCTGTCCCCGGCGTTCTCCCTGAGTGTCGCTATTTCTTCTCTTCTTATAAGGACACCAGTCATCCAGGGCTATCGGCCCACCTTAATCCAGTATGATCTCATCTTGAATTGATTACACCGACAAAGACCCCTTGTCCAAATAAAGTCGCTCTCACAGGAACCACAGGGGTCAGGACTTAAACATATCTTTGGAGAACACCATTCACCCCACAACAGCTCTCTCCTCTAGAGACATTTTATTTTGTTTTTGTTTGGTTTGGATTTTTGGTCAGTCCTAACGCTACAAATGTGAAATTCACTGAATGATATTCATGCTAATAGGCCAATTCAGAATTATTGTTAACAAAAAGGCAACTATATCTACTTAACCATATTTACTTCCCAAGCTCATTAGTGGTTCGATGTGGTGAGAAAAATTTCCCACTCACTGTATCAAATTTAGCACATTTATTTAGTCTGAGTCACTACTTGAAATATCCTTTCATACATTTAAGCCAATTTTCCCCAAGGTCATGCAGCAAGATAGAAGTCACATCTCTGAGTCAATCACTATAAAATACAGCACTGGGTTTGGATAAAATAGATTTAAGTGATGAAATGTGGTTGAAATAATACAGAGTTGATTTTTTTCATGTAACTGTTTTTTTAATTTTGTATACATTTAATAAACACCACTGGTCTCGAATGAACTACAATTTCACATGGATATTTCTGTAATGTAGAAATTTTTTGAGACTCAACAGCAATCACATTTTTTCCTATCATAATTCACAGTATATCTTATTTTCTATTAATATCCTTAAAACAAAGCTGTACTTGAGTGAATAAAAATGATCACTTTTCCCTTTGCATAAAACAGCAGCAATTAACACAAAACATAACTTTTCCAGTCAGGCATAATTTTCCATCATTACTGGATTTTGATCTCAGATTTTTCTCAGCCTGGAAATTTTCTAACATAATTTAGATACATTTTATAAAGAAGAATTTACTGAGTCACCTAAGAAGTGAAACTAATCTAAGCTCGGGTCATATATGTAGGACACAAAGCAATCTGTATCAAATTTTTATGAATGTTCACCAGAAAAATAGCTGCCATATTTGATCAAAGCAGAGAAAACATGTCTCAGCATGAAACCATTGAGAAACATGAGAAGGTTCTTCTGAAAGCTTACAAGGTGGGTGAAATTTTCTCTTTAGAAATAAACACCTTTTATAAAATCTCTAGAGACATGGTCAGATGTGTGACTGACTATATAATAAGCAGTGTAGTGAAGTGGTTAGGGTCCACACGGGGTCAGGTGTAACTGCCAGGGCTGGAAGCCATGCCTTGGACGTGGTGAAACATTCAGACAGCTTCTTCATCTCTCTGTAATACCAGTGTTCTCACTGTCCACCAGGGACATGATAACAGTACCAACGTGTAGGATCTTAATAATAACAGACGAAATGAATATAAACTCTTTGGCACAATGCCTAATTGTTATTATTATTAAGAGCACAGGTCCACACCTGGCAGGTATGGCAAACTGCCTGGTTTCAAATAACAGCTGCTGGGAATTACTGGCATTGAAACTTTGGGAAAGTGACTTAACATCTATGAGCATCATGTTCTTCAAAAGGGAAAAGCAATCCTAACAACTTTGAGGATATGAAATAATATATCTGAACTGCTGAGCCCAAATACTAGAATACAATAAGATCTCTGAAAAAAATATGTCTCATTATACCTTCATAATGGAATTTAATTTTATAAATAATCTATAATTGGCTTTTCCTTTGCATGCCATTGCACATTTTTTGTCATTTAAAAACTATTCTCATAAATGCAAAGCAAAGAATTATCCTATAACTACAAAACAGAGAAATACTTTATTTTTGCAGGTGTGAGAGTGGAAGATTGCGACGTAATCTAGACATGAATCTTGGAGATATCATCACTTCAGGTCCATTCTCAGGCTCCCAAGTGGTCCATGATTAGACAGTTTGCCTAAATTTCACTCTTTTCTAATATTTTCAGCAAAAAGAAAGAAACTAACATATTTCAAACAATTAGCCTTTGACATATGGTCCCACAATAACCAGAAAACAACCAGTAATAGATACCGTTGTACTTATTTAAATCATTCAGATAAAAAAATTATTTACTATCAGCAGATTCTCAGGTTACTTTCTTCCTTGCTGATCTTTTTTAAAAAATATTTTATTGATTTCAGAGGGGAAGAGAGAAGGAGAGAAAGAGAAACATCAATGATGTGAGAGAATCATTGACTGACTGCCTCCTGCGTGCCCCCGACTGGGCATCAAGCCCACAACCCATGTATGTGCCCTGACAGGGAATCTGACTGGTGACCTCCTGATTCATGGGTCAAGGCTGATCTTTTTTCCCCAGAGCTTCCCCAGCAGCCACGCTTGATAGCAAGATGCAGTTAATGGAGGAGGTTCCCTTTCAATTTCAAACTTGTGTCTTAATTCCTGGCTGGCTCTACCTAGACCGATACTGAAGAGTGGATCCTCTCCTCCAGAAAGGACTGTCTCATGGCTTTACTTACCAATTAAACAAAAAGTGTAGCCCTAACCGGTTTGGCTCAATGGATAGAGCACCGACCTGTGGTCTGATGGCCCTGGGTTTGATTCCAGTCAAGGGCACATGCCTGGGTTGCAGGCTCTATCCCCAGGAGAGGACATGCAAGAAGCAGCCAATCAATGATTCTCTCTCATCATTGATGTTTCAATCTCTCCCTTCCTCTCTGAAATCAATAAAAAAAATATTTTTTAAAAAATAAGAGAAAAGTATAGAGGGGGGCTAACAAAGTCTCTCCTAGGCCTGCAGGTAAAGGACACAAAAGGAGGGATGCTTTCAGGTAAACAACCTTAAATTGATGTCAGAGAAAGGCAAAGGCTGGAGCTAAACAGGACTTGAGGTCCTCACCTTTGGCAAATGCTGCTATCTGGCTAACGAAGGCCATTTTCTACCAACTTCCCCTTTGTTGCCCCCCACTATAGACTTTGGGACGCTACCTACTTCCCAAACTCTCCTGTACCTGGAGGTGGCCCAGGCCGTCTCAGCAGAACTCTGCTGGGGAAGTGTCTCTAAGGCTTTTTCAACAGGACACACGCGCCTGTCACTGTCCCTTCCCTGCCCCCCACCCTTTTTTTCTAACTTGAACATGCACATGATGTTTAGACCTGCAATAGCATCTTTCCACCATGAATCAGTCGACAAACACAAGGACCAGCTGCCTGAGCAGGGCCACAACTCTAAGTCACTGTTCTAACTCTAACAACACAGTACAGAGTGAGGGGTGATTCTTCCAAAAGTCAAGACTAAGACTTTGACAGCCTCAGACGATGGATAAGGGACTATCAGACTGCAAATGAGGCAACCATAATATCAAAAAATAACAGCTATAACCCAGCCAGTATGGCTCAGTGGTTCAGCGTCAACCCATGAATCAAGAGGTTGCTGGTTCTATTCTGAGTCGGGGCACATACCCGGGTTGCAGGCTCTGTCTCTAATAGGGGTGTGCAGGAAGCAGCTGATCGATGATCTTTCTCTTTCATTGATGTTTCTATGTCTCTATCCCTTTCCCTTCCTCTCTCTCTAAAAATCAATAAAAACATATTATAAAAAATAATAATAATAGCTATAATGGCAACCAAGGGCCTACTGCATCTAATATTCTAATATAACCAGGATAACTTAGCATAATCAGGATAATGAGATATACTTTAATAGGCCTGAAAATATTTGAAATGTTAAAGCACTGTGAAAATATAAAATAGTTCTTTATTTTACTATACTTCAATTGAGAGAAAAATAAGAATTCTAAATTTCAAGAGTAGAGAACTAATAGAGCTGAGGCAGTGTAAGCAAAATGTTATGCATTTCTTTGATTGAAGCATATATATAAATATGAGTGTGTTAAAAGCAAGAATCCAAGTGAAAAGTCATAAATTATAATGCTGAAGAAAGTCATGTTCCAAAATAAGACTTGTTTTCTTCAGCAGTCTGGATAACATTTTACCTTGTGTTCAAACTATCCATGCATGCAATGAATGTTTTTTAGTCAACCTCAAATTATTCTCCATTTCTGATCATCGTGTAAAAATTCAACCTGTATCCAAGAAATTTTAGCAGGCAAAAGAAATACTTGGCATTTAAATGCATGAGGTGCCTTTGCATTGTCACTTTTTTATTTTAAAAAATCTCCACGTAGAAAAAGAGATTAAAAATATAATTCAATCTTTCAGAGACTAAATTATCATGAAAATTTGCCCTGGTCAATCACAGTAATCACCTCTTATTCTATAATTTATTCATAAGTTAACAGATATTTCTTGATTTATATTCTGGAATTCACCCTGCCCATTTCTTAAATTACAGCTCACTGGTGTATAGTAAATGACCTTAATGTACATGTAGTTAAATTTATCACATCTTCCACTATCATTCATCATCCTTACAGAAATAAGGGTGCTCCCTGTATTCAAGGGTAATTGTCCCACAATGGTCTGCATTCTTATTTCCTCCCACTTTTTTGTCACCTTTTCCCAACATTTACTTCTATCTTTTTCTGTACCATCAATTTCTCCCTCTCTAGAGGCTCCTCTCCTTAGGGCTATAAATTCATCCAAGTAAACACACATGTTGTGTTCTCTCTCTCTCTCTCTCTCTCTCTCTCTCTCTCTCTCTCTCTCTCTCTCACACACACACACACACACACACACACACACACACAATCCCCAAACAAGCAACTGTCTTATGGCCCAGGGAACATCCCTCCTCTGCCCCACTTCCTATCTCTCTTTACCTCAAATCAACTGCGGAGTGTTACCAAACCAGCCTTTGTGAAATTACAACCACGGCCATCTTTGTGGTAATCTATCCATGGTGCTCCACCATCTAGGCAGGGGTCCTCAAACTTTTTAAACAGGGCGCCAGTTCACTGTCCCTCAGACCGTTGGAGAGCTGGACTAAAGTTTAAAAAAACAAAACTATGAACAAATTCCTATGCACACTGCACGTATCTTATTTTGAAGTATAAAAACAAGTTGGCAAAAAAACCTGGTGGGCTGGATAAATGTCCTCGGCGGGCCGCATGTGGCCCGCGGGCCGTAGTTTGAGGACCCCTGATAGAGGATAAACTCCATACTCTCTACCCAGCACTTACACATCCCTTGTAGTCAGAACTCCACCTGGATTCCAGCCTCATCACCAACCCTTTTCTAGGAGGAGTCTGCACTCCATTGCCCTCATGGGGTTGCAGTTCCCCCACCCTCCTTCACATCTCAGAGCCTCCTTACACATACTTCTCTCAGCCTGGAATATCTCTTCTCTGTTGCTCACATGATATTCAAGGCTCATTGTAAGTGCCCCAGAAGTTGGGAAGCCTTTTGTGACCCCCGAGGCAGACCCCTCCTCCACACTTTCAAAACTCTGTGATCCTTCTATGAGTGTATTTATCCTCTTCTATCATGATTACTTTTGAACAGTTACTTGTCTCCCACTAGACTATGAACATGTGCCCCAAATCAACTACATCTACCTCCTGGACAAGCACACAGTAGGAACTCAGCGCTCCTTGTATGAAGATAAAATGACAGACTATTTATTCTGTGGAGAAAACACACATCCAAGTAGCTGTTGTCCCTTTTAAAACCATTCACCTTGAAATTTATCCGCTTAGTTTCATGACAATGGCATTATTTTAAGCATTTTTCTAAGTTGACTTTCAGAATTGTCTGGGGAATGTTCTTTAAATTATCTTAAGTGAGGCCAAAAAATCATCATTCTGAACAGATCTGAGGCCTAGAATGAATCATAAGGCAAGTGATACAATTCTGTATAGAAAATGAGGAATGAAATATGTAAAAGGTCATGTAAGAATTGATAACTGATTGGGGGGCTGACTCATTAATTGGCTGAGGCATACCTGAAGGGAGGATTTGAAAAATATTTTGAGCAAAGGCCATATTAGTGAAAGACATTACGAGTCCTTCAGATGATTACTTTGATAGACAATATTAATGCGGATGTATAAGTATTCGTAACCTGCTTAATCCAACACATGAAGCTCTTCAAATCAGTGTGTCCCCAGAAGTATCCAAGGTGAACAGGTATTAAATTGAGGGGCAGGAAAAAAATTGAGGGGAGAGAGCAACCGGTGATTAAAGAAATTTAAAACACAGTATTAAACAAAGTGAAAAAACTTTCCCAGATACCTCAGTGCTATTAATATCTTCATGTGTCTCTCCATGAAGTCCATGTATGGTACACATGGTTTCTCAAATTCTTCATAATTCTTTTTTTTCTTGCAGATGCTGTGGGGTCAATGTGCCATTACTTTAGGAAACCTTGCATTGCAGGACTGGATGCATTTTTAGGGGAATATGACTTGTAATCTGAAATCACACTGATAAAAATGCTACAAATGAAGCTAATGAGAATTTTCTACATTCTAACTGCCTTTCATAGTGTATCTCATTTATCCTTACGACAATCTTATAGTACAGGTAGTACTAGTAGCCCTAAATTATAGTTAAGGAAAGAAAGGCTAAGAAAACTGAAGTAACTAAGCATACTAGTATACCACATGGTAGTCAGCAATAGAGACAGACCGTCCCTCTATCCCAGCCAACCCATCAGCCCAAAGCTTACCCTGGGCATCGAGTGGATTCTGGCCTGCTCCATCATGTGGCCTTAACAAAAGCTCTCCTGGAATGTGCTGCTCCTTCCTCAGTTCCCTGTTTCCACATGGCTAATTCCTACCTATTACTTTAAGGTTCATTTTACCCACTTTCCCGGGGATCCCTTCCCTGCCAGCTGGATGAAAATAACCATCCCCATGGTACCTTATTCCTTTCATAGAACTTTTAAATCTGATGTCTTATACAAACGGCACAGAGGCCAGATTCACACAGACCGAGTAAAAAAAGCTTTGACTGGCTAATATATCCCTGATAAGAGACAAGTTTCTGGGCCAACCATATTTCTCCTGCTTTCCTAGGGCAAATGCAGATAAATACCATAATAATAAATTTGAAACACTCTCTTGAATGTTTCAAAGTACTTTTGGAAATATCATGTATGTCTCAACTTTGAAAGGAAGAAAATACATGATCTTTATAAAAGAAGAGCCTGAGCTTTAAAAAGCTACGTGCCTCAACAAGCAAACAGGTATATCCCATCACCTAGCACAGTATCTAGCACATAGTAGGTACTTATCTGATGGCTGAGTAAATGTTTGAGCAAGGCTAACTTAAATTCGAGTATTTTTCACACTTCAGTACTTCTTCCACTATGATGCACCATCTCCTTTCACAGCAGACACTGCTGCTGCCCACCCCCATCCCCTGACCATTACTACTGGAAGGTATGCCCACACACTTCCAACGTCCAGGACTTCTATTGTGTTGCCTGGGGTTTTCTCGGGCTCTGCCCAGCAGGCTGGAAGCGACCCTCAACTGGGCAGTAATGGATCTATGGTACAACACCCCAGCTCCCTTGCTCCTCAGGGAGACAATTCTAAGAGGTGCCTTTTACAGTTTCTGCTGAAGAATTAAGCCTCAGTTGCCCCAAATGGTAGCTGGCTAAATACACACAGTCTACTGACTGGCTGCCCTACTGCTACTCACGGGTTCTCTGCCTCCAAAATACACCACCTGCTCTCAAACCTTTGTCTCAGGTTCTGAGTTTGGGAACCCAAACAAGACACTATTGGATAGGAAAGAAATTTCTGGTTTTAAAAACCAAAGATAAACAAGTGAGGGATGAGATAATTAAGTATAATCACATTTTAAAACAAACAAACAAACAAAAAACATTAACTGGCCTCTATTTGCCACTGTTTAGTGAAAAGATCCAAGCTGCAAGTTAATGTTAGTATGTGAATTTTAACTTCAGACTTTCCTGCCAATAAGATGAAAGACTGTTTCAAAAAATAAAGAAAACAGCTTAAAAATCTGTTGGGGAAAGTGCCATTTTAATACCACTTTGAGCCATAAATCTAACACCTTCCTTAAGTGCATAGGTTGTGAGAAAAGTGAAAATTCTCATTTTTTTATTGTACTCTTTTTGAAAGAACTCTCTAAAGGGGGTGTGTAGATGGAGAGAAGGAGGGAAAGAAAGAGAGAAAGGGGGAGCAAGAAAGAAAAGGAGAGATCAGGTTCTATTTTATTTTTAAATGTATTATTTATTCATTTATTTATTTATTGTTAATCCTCAACCCAAACATATTTTTATTAATTTCAGGGAAGAAGGGAGAGAGGGAGAGAGAGATAGAAACATCAGTGATGGAGAGAATCATTGATTGGCTGCCTCTGCACGCCCCCTACTGGGGATCGAGCCTGCAACCCAGTCACGTGCCCTTGACTGAAATCGAACCCAGAACCCTTCAGTCTTCTGGCCAATGCCAAATCAGCCAGGGCCCAGGATATTTTTTCCATTGATTTTTAGAGAGAAAGTAAAAGGGAGGAAGTGAGGGGGGAGACAGAGAGACATCAATGTGACTAACACATGGATTGGTTGCCTCCCACACTCGCCCAACTTTGACTGGATCTGCAACCAGGCATGTGCCCTTGACCAGGAATCGAGCCTGCGAACCTTCCATCCGGGGGCTGATGCTCTAACTAGTGAGGAACACCGGCGAGGGCCAGGCTGTATTTTAATGAAGTTATCTAGAATTATACAGCTTTTTTTAAACAGTCCTTGGATCTCTGACCTTCCGTAAAGCACATGCAAGCTATTTCTACTATATGACTGCATTTGATGTCACTGAAAATGTCCATTCATTTATTCAAAAATCGCCAAACACTTTCTATGGAGATATCCTAGGATTTACTTGCACAGATAAACAAAAGACACAAGAGCTGTCCCCAAAAGGTCCCCAATCTAGATGGGGAGACAGAAAAAGGTAAGATGGATAGTTACTATTCCGGGTGGTAAGGGGTGTCCAGGGTGTTTGGGGAGCCACAAAAAAAACTTACACAGGATGGGAGAGGGAGGTGGAGGAAGCAAAGCTGGATCAAGGATCTGACATGACGTTTGCTTTAAAATATGATTCACAAAAACACGGACACCACCCACACCCACAGGAAGGCTGGCTGAGTGAAAATTCTACAACTAGAAAGAGACTGAGACTCAGAAGAATGGCGGAAGCAAAGTACAGAGGTATGGAGGCGCGCGCAAGGGGCTCGAGGAGAGGGCTGGCTCCGGAGGACGCGGTTCTTTTTCAAACCAGAGAGAGCCACAAGCTCCCAGCGGCTCTGAACTCCAGTTCCAGGCGAGTTTCTGGGGACCCAGATGCACACCCGGAGAAGGGGGACCGACTGGCACTGGGAGGAAATCCAAAGCGGGTTTCTCTCAGCGTTGCTTGCAGCAATTACCGCGGGACACAGAGACTCAGTGTCTCTTAGCGCAGAGCTGAGAAGCGGCCATAGCTATTTGCTCCACCCTGCAGACTCCCCGAGGCCCCACCCCACCCAAGCTGAGTCAGAGGCTTTTGCATATAAAAGGCTAAGTAGCCTAAGGCAAAGGATAAATCAACACCTCCTTAGAGATACAAGAGCCAGACTCACCCAGTGGCCAGAGTGGGACCATCCTAATAAAACTCAGATCCACAAGGGACACACTCAGGGCAGACGCAGTGAGCACAAAAGCCCCACTGAAACAACTCTTGCCCCATAAGGGTGTCACCAGCACAGAAGTTCTCCCACTGTAGACACAGCTGACTCTCATAACCAAGTGGCTTAGAGGTTAATACCTCTCAGTGATCACCTAACTCAGAAAGGGAAGCAGCCAAAATGCGGAGACAAAGAAACAGATCACAAATGACAGAAATGGAGGAAAGTAAATGACAGGATATAGAGTTCAAAACCACGGTTATTAGGTTTTTCAAGAATTTTCTAGAGACTGCCAATAAATTTAGTGAGACCCTCGAGCATATGAAAAAGGACCAGCTAGAAATTAAGCATACACTGATTGAAATAAAGAATAATATACAGAGATCCAACAGCAGACGAGAGGATCGCAAGAATCAAGTCAAAGATATGAAATATGAAAAAGCAAAACCCACCAGCCAGAAAAGCCAAAAGAAAAAAGAATAAAAAAAATATGAAGATAGTGTAAGGAGTCTCTGGGACAACTTCAAACGCACCAACATCAGAATTATAGGGGTGCCAGAAGAAGAGAAAGAGCAAAATATTGAAAACCTATTTGAAGAAATAATGACAGAAAACTTCCCCCACCTGTTGAAAGAAACAGACTTTCAAGTCCAAGAAGCGCAGAGAATTCCAAACAAAAGGAACCCAAGGAGGACCACACCAAGACACATCATAATTAAAATGCCAAGAGCAAAAGACAAGGAGAGAATCTTAAAAGCTGCAAGAGAAAAGCCATTAGTTACCTACAAGGGGGCACCCATACGACTGTCAGCTGATTCCTCAACAGAAACTTGGCAGGCCAGAAGGGAGTGGCAAGAAATATTCAAAGTGATGAATAGCAAGAATCTACAGCCAAAATTACTTTACCCAGCAAAGCTATCATTCAGAATTGAAGGTCAGACAAATAGCTTCAGGGACAAGAAAAAGCTAAAAGAGTTCATCATCACCCAACCAGAATTATATGAAATGCTGAAAGGTATCCTTTGAGAAGAGGAAGAAGAAAAAGGAAAGTAAAAATTATTAACAACAAATACATATCTATCAACAAGTGAATCTAAGAATCAAGTGAATAAAAAATCTGGTGAAGAGAATAAATTGGTGAATAGAATAGAATCAGAGGCATAAAAAGGGAGTGGACTGACAATTTTGGGGGGTTAAGGGTGTTGGGGGTGCTTGAAGAGAATGGACAATAGAGAATCCAAGATGGCGGCATTAGGTAAACACCGTAAATGCAGCCGTGAACAACTATTTCAGAATATCCATGAAAACAAAACACGGACACCACTCACACTCACAGGAAGGCTGGCTGAGGGAAAATTCTACAACTAGAAAGAGTCTGAGACTCAGAGGAGTGGCCGAAGCAAAGTATAGAGGTACGGAGGTGCGTGCACGGGGCCCGGAGAGAGGGCTGGCGCCAGAGGACGCGGTTCCTTTTCAAACCAGAGGGTACCACAAGCTCCCGGCAGCTCTGAACTCCAGTTCCAGGCGAGTTTCTGAGGACCCAGACGCACACACACCCGGAGAAGGGGAACTGACTGGCACCAGGAGGAAATCCAAAGCTGGTTTCTCTCAGCGTTGCTTGCAGCAATTACCGCGGGACACAGAGACCCAGTGTCTCTTAGCGCTGGGCTGGAAGCAGCCATAGCTACTTGCTCCACCCTGTCCTGCAAACTCCCCGAGGCCCTGCCCCTCCCAAGCTGCGTCAGAGGCTTTTGCATATAAAAGGCTGAGTAGCCTAAGGCAAAGGCTAACTCAACACCTCCTTAAAGATACAGGAGCCAGCCCTCACCCAGTGGCCAGAGTGGGACCATCCTAAATAAAACTCAGATCCACAAGGAACACACTCGGGGCAGATGCAGTGAGCACAAAAG
>PVJC01021473.1:0-29840 GCA_004026665.1 Murina feae
CTTCAGCTCCGGAGGATTCTATGATTGTTACATTGTTTCAAATGTTTCAAATCTGTGTTTTGCTAGAGGCAGTTTAATTGGAGCTGAGCTGAGCGGGCGCAGCTTCACTTTCGCTCCTGCCGCAATGGAAAGGGCTGTTTACTCAGGTCCGTGAGTGGCGGCCGCCATGTTGGCTGGGCTAATTTGCATACAGCCGCTCTGATTGGCTGGTGGGCATGGCTTACCCTGTCTCAGAGAAATGGTTAATTTTAATATTTCGCTTTTATAGAGTAGAAAATATTTTTAATTTAAAAATATATGTTTTTACATTTAGTTGTTTGAGTCTGGGGAGTTCAGGGCCAGTCAGAAAGAACAAGTGTGCCAGAAAGAGGAAATCATTAACAAATGCTGTGAATCTCATCAGGAAAAGGTAAAAGTTCCTGAGCAATGGAGTGCCGTGACCTAACAAGTTCTTGCCAAATGAGTACCAACTTGAACATCTTTCTTTCATAAGGTCAGAGATCATTCCCTCCCTGTACAGAAATCCAAAGAAGAGTAACTAAACTGACTCCAAAACAGAGCACACTTGTCCTTATTTGCTTTTTTCCTTCCTATTTTATTACATTAGTTTGAGTCTTAAACTACAAGTTTGTAAGGATGAGTATCTGTTGGGGAAAAATACTGTGGAAGACAATCTGAGCCCTCATTTTCCACAACTTTTAGGATTTTTACTACTATGTAATACCTCAAGCATAAAAATGGTATGTCATAAGCTGTGGTGCAAAATGTTAAGTGACAGTTGTACCTGTGTGTATGCCAGGTGGAATAAAGCACTTGTGGATTAAAGATATCCACCAACTTCATCCTTGTCCACTATTTGCTGTTTTAAGGCTCTTTTGATTTCCTCAAACTTAATGGTTCTATCACAAGACATAACATCACTCAGCTTTGGAAAAGACGGAGCTGAGTCTTGGGTGAAGTAGTTACTTAATTAGCATGATACCTTTAATTAAATAATGCCCCCCACTACTTCTATAAGAAACAAATTCCAAAAAAATCTTCCAATACAGAGAAAGTCATATTTATCCTAAACAGTCTCTAATAAAGTCGTATTATATACTGTACCATTTGAATTTTAATTACTTTAGGACAAATAAAACTTCAAATTATAAACTTCTATGACCAAGAGGAGAAATAGTTCAGCTGATATCCAGTAATCGTTCCACAGTTCATAATACCGTGAAACCCTTTTGACCATGTCTTGGGGCCCTAAAATTTCTCGCTTTTAAAAAAGTATGACTATAAAAGCTGGAACCCAAGGGGGAAGCATCCCTCATTTTGGAAAATCCTAAAATTACTCTGCCTGCAAATTAGGCAAAACTAGATTTGAATTATTTATCCAAATTTGCTTCTTAATCACCTAGACAAACTGGCTAATTTTTTTTCTCAAATTCCCAAGATGGGGGATATATGTACTAAATTATTTTAGCAAGTTATTGGTCAAAAGTCCATCACATAAATGTCCCTAAATTCCTGCGAATCAGTGAAAATGAGTAATTAGGCTTGGAGGAGGGGAGAAACGGCACAGGAACACTTGTTGAGGTAGGTCACAAATAAAATACTTTCTATGTTGTTCACTTTGTGTTCATAGGTAAATTTTGTGCATTTAAAAAACTTTAGTTAACACTGAGGACAAAAATACTTCATCTGTTGAACTGTAGTTTTGGTAAAAGATAAGTAGACTAAAACCAGAGGAATTTACACAGATGTTGAGTCCACCAGTTCACCAAATACATGTACAAGGTATGGGATAGAAGTGAGGTGGCTAAGGCTGATTTATAAAAGCAAAGTATCTGGTAATGGGGAGTATTCCTATAAAAGTCTACTCCTGCATTTTATGTTCAAGGAAACAAAACAAACATGCTCAGAACTACGTTGGGATAGCATTTTATAGAAAACTTTGAAGATAAAAGTAGGTATTGCATCAACTGGGACCAACTCAGAAAGTGGGGGTCAAGTGTTCTACAAAACTAACAAGTAAACCAAAAAGACAAAAGAAACAAAAACAACTTTATGTCAGTTATTCTGGCATGGGTGCTTTATTCCTCCTGCAAAGTCTTTGATGACAATTCCCAGAAGTCCCTCACAAATTGGTTTCCTTTCCTCCTTATAAATGAGGAAACTACACCCAAAAAATGAATGGTTACTTAATGCTCACTCACTAGCTGAATTAAAATAATTTATGTTTCATGTGTTTTATGCTTATATACTTGATTCATTGAAAAAATTGTCAAGTTTCAGTAAAACTTGTTAAAAGACTATCTTTATGGTATCTCTCTTAACAATTTCAAATTTACTCATGGCCATTTTGTTTTTAGTAGGCCAGACTAAAAATTTTATAAGCACTTACTACATTCAAAATTTTAAAAATGAAAAGCAAAGTTGTTAGTACTAATTAACAGCTGTACTTTAACTTTTTCAATTTAGCACTATTTAAGAAATTCTATAAATTGTGTATATATATACAAATATATAATGCACATGTACATTTATAAATATTGTATAAATATTAACTTGGTATAAAACTTGTGCCTTTTTTCAAGGAATATTGATGGAAGGCATAGAGAATGTAAAACAGTATAACAATCACTAGAATAAAATGACAAGACAATATTATGAACACTCTAAGTGCTATAAATAAGTACAAAAGTATACTATAGTTATGGGGGCACTGGGTTAGGTAGTGGGGATGTGTGTGTCAAGGAAGAGAGACTCCAGAGCTGAAGGAAGTGTGTGTGAAGAGTGGGTAGGCTGTGGCATTACAGACAGAATTAACTGCATAGGTAGAAGTCCTGAGGCTGAGGGAGCTTGTCTCATTGAAGAAAAGGAAAGTTCTGTGAGTTACAGACTAGGATGGAGAGGTCATTAGACATGAGGATGGAGTTCTCACACATTCACTGTCTCCAGCTGCACTTTACACTCTGAAAGGCCAAAGCATAGCTAGTCCAAGGCAAGGCACTTAATTGGTGCTTGTTGATTCAACAGGGTGTGTACAGTATTAGTTCATTCCTTCCAGTCAGAAAGAACACTCCATTACAGATTTGAAGGCTGCTTAATCTCCTATGACCTAGTTATTTCAAATGCCCCTTTTCTACCTAAGTGCAGAAGTCCACTCATTTTACAAGCAGCTTTGAGTTAGTTCAGCCTTCAAAATCCTCCAATCGTCAGGGTAGTATTAAGAGAAACTTCTGCTGTTACAAAAATTCAAGGGAGAAAAAGTAATCCCAAATCGCATGACACTTGAGACTAAGTAAGTGACATTTTGCACAGTACTAATCATGTTCCGGATCTTGCTAAACTAGGAGAAACAGTAGTTTCCTTCCTGTTCCTGGAACTGGGAAGTTACCATGCCAGAATTCCAGGAATAAGTAAATGTATAAATAAAACCCCAGGGAACCAGATAGTAAGCATGGAGAAGCTGAACTTAGTCATATTCAAACAAGAACTGATTTTCACTGAGTACTTACTGCAGTGCCAGATCCTGCCCTAACAAAGTTCACTAATTCACATCATACTCTAACTCTTGTAAATCTTAACAGTGGTACAATTTCCAGAATGAGTTAAGGAAGGAAAATCTTTGAAGAAACTGGCTGGAAGTCCCCATATTAAGTAGTACAGGCTGGATTCAGTCAGGCAGGTGGACTCCTGAGATAATGGTCTTGGCCGCTACAAACCGCCTCTATCTTTCCAATGCTGGCATAGTTCCACCCACACTCCTAATTAGTGTTTATTGTTAAAGGACAGCTAGCAGGCTCTGTTACCCTTCCAACTACCCCAGCGGGCTGGCAGATCCCCCTGGGCCCAGGTTCGTGCCTGGGTTCAAGGTGCTCTCGGGACTCTGAAGACACGGGAAGCCGAGCCTGGCTGGCGGTTGCAGGCTGGGATCCTCATCAGGGCAAGTTCCTGGCCTGGAGCACCCGGTGGCCAGCAGTGCCCTTCCCTAGCCCTGGCTTCACTTCCGGACGGCTTCCCTAGGTCCCTAGGACTCCTGCCCACAAGGTACCCGCCAATCTCAGTGCAAGAGCAACCCGCTGCCCTCGTGCCCCTGTCATAAACTGCCCCATAAGTCCCGCGCCAGGAGGCAGCGAACGCCCCCTGCTCACCTGTGGCTGCCGCTGCTCCGAGACAGCCCTGCGCCACCAGAAAACGGAACCCGGGCGAAGGCGGTGGCTCTGCTCTATTTGGCCCCTGGGTGGCCCTGAGCGGCTGGTTACACAACCTCCCGGAAGTCACCAGGGAGGGGCCTCCTAGCGACCTTGGCGCGGAATGGCTGCTTTGGTTTCATTTCCTGGATCCTAGTATAGAAAAGGGTTCCCCAAGTGTCCCGCGCGCGCTGGTCCAGTGGCTACTGGAGGAGGAGCTGCAGGGAGACCACAGCCCGCCCTTCTCCTGCTCTCTGAACTGACTGCAACATTGGCTCTGCAGCTCAGAGCAGCCAGGCACTGGGGCGCCTCACCGGCTGGAACTGGGGGTCATTACCTAGAGTTGGCTGCCGGGGGCGGGGGGAGTGGGGATTGAAGGCACTTCCTAGACTCTAGCCTTGACCTCCATACCTTACATTCCTGTCACTTTCAGAAGTGGGAGCAGTAAATGGTTCAGAGCACACATGTTTTTCTTTATGGGGCCTTTTCATTTTCGCTCTCTGGCTCTTTGTCTCTACCTTTGAGTCTTAACTCTTTTTAAGAGTTAAAGCAACCAGATGTGTTTAGAATGTTTAGTTTTTCAGGTCTTTTGGACTGGCAACCAAGCACAATAAATATTTGAACTGAACTGAAGAATTAATTGATTTCTCTTTTAAAATTTTCATTTACAAAAGTAACACCTGATCTTCCACATAATAAAAGTGAAATAAGCCAGTCAGAGAAAGACAAGTATCACATGATCTCACTCATATGGAAACTAATGAACAATATAAAATAATGAACAAAATAGATCCAGAGATATAGAAGCATAGGACAGACTGAGGAATTTCAGAGGGAAGGCGTGGGTGAGGGGAGGAGTGATTAACTGGGGGACTTATATGCATATATGCATTGGCCAAGGACGCCTGGTGAAGGCCTGGGAGGGGTGATGTGGGGTGGAGAGGGTCAATGGGAAAACAAAGGGGACATCTGTAATGCTTTCAGCAATAAAGATTTTATAAAATAATTTTAAAAAATTTCATTTACAAAAGTAACACATTATCTTTCACACGATAAAGCCAAATATGGAGACAAGAAGTGAAACATACCTTCTGCACCCCACTCTTCTCCCCATGACACTTAATAGACATTTGGAAATTTACTGAGAGAATAAGGAGGTGGTAGAAGAGAAGGGAGTTGGAAGGGAGGGATATAGGGACATGGAGAAAATAAGACTGAAAAAAGAGGGAGGAAACTGTAAGGGTCTAGGAAGGAGGAATGTATGAGGCTGAAAGAGATAAAGAATTATAAAATTACTGGAGGCCCAGTGCACAAAATTTGTGCACTTGGAAGCGGGGGTGTCCCTCAGCCCAGCATGCACCCTCTTACAGTCTGGGAGCCCTTGGGGGATGTCCGACTGACATCTGGGAGTGGGACATCCTTTGCCCCTTTGTGGAGGTGGGAGAGGCTCCTACCACCGCCACTACACTCGCCAGCTGTGAGTCTGGCTTCTGGCTGAGCAGTGCTCCAACAGAGCGCTCTGACCATGAGTGGGAAGATCCCGCATTAAGCATTTGCCCCCTTGTGCTCAGTGTGCATCATATCGACCAGTCATTCCTGTCGATTTGTATATTAGCCTTTTATTATACAGTACTAGTGGCCCAGTGCGTGAAATTTGTGCATGGGGGAGGGGGTGTTCCTCATCCCGGCCAGCACCCTCTCCAATCTGAGACCCTTAAAAGGATGTCCTATTGCCAGTTTACAGGGATTGGGCCTAAACTGGCAGTAGGACATTCCTCTCGCAATCTGGGGCTGCTGGTTCCTTATTGCTCACCTGCCTGCCTGCCTGATTGCCCCTAACCACTCTGCTTGCCAGCCTTCTTGTCCCCAAATTCCTGCCCCCCCACCAGCCTGTTCACCCCCAACTGCCCTCTTGCTGGCCTGATCACTCCAAACTGCACCCCCGCTGTCCTGATCACCTCCAACTGACCCCCACTGATGGTCTGCTTACCCCCAATGGCCTGACCCCCACCATTTTCTATAATTGAAACTTTGTAGCCTTGAGCGGAGCTCAGGTCCTGCCAGGGCAGGAGGGAAGCTTGGCTTCCTCCATCACTAGGGGGCAACCCAAGCCACCTGTTTGCTCCAACTCCATGGTCACCACCATCTTGGTTGGGTTTATTTGCATGCTAGCTCCTGATTGTGGGCATGGCTTGTGAGTGTAGTGGAGGTATGGTCAATTTCATGTTTCTCTTTTATTAGATACTAGGGGCCCTGTGCACAAAAATTTGTGCACTCGGGGGTGGGGGGGCGTTCCTCAGCCTGGCCTGTGCCCTCTCACAGTCTGGGATCCCTCTGGGGATGTCCACCTGCTGGTGTGCCTGGCCAGCCTGGGTGAGGGGCCAATGTCTGTTTGCAGGCTGGCCACAGCTCCCATTGACCCTCAGGACCATTCACCTAGGAAGCGATCAGGTGGATGGGACACACGGGGAGGCTTAAGTCCTCCCCATGTGTGCCCCTGGTCACCCAATGGCTTCCCAGGAGGGAGCCTCGGGGCCAGCCGGCTTGTCCCGCCCCCTGGCTTCTGGCTGGGAAGCGATCGGATGGCCAGGGGTACACATGGGGAAGCCACACACGGGGAGGCCCGTGTGTGTGCCCTGCAATGATTGGCTCCAGGCCGCAGCCTTGAGGCTGCTCGCTCCTCCTGCCCTGTTCCTCCTGCCCTGCTCCTCCCGCCCATGGCTTCGGCCACTGGCCTGCTCGCTCTTCCCATCCTGCACTATGGCTGGACCCCGGTGTGCAGCTTCTCTGGGGCTCCGGCCTCCGCCATCTTGGCTAGGCTAATTTGCATACAGTCACTCTGGTTGACTGGTGGGCGTGGGTTAGGTGTCCCGAAGGGATCATCAATTTTAATATTACGCTTTTATTAGAGGAGACTAGATGCCCAGTGCATAAAAATTTGTACACTCAGGTGGGTCCCTCATCACTCACAACTGCCCTCCCCTCTGTCCTCTAACCACCTCTACCTCAGCCCTGCCACCATGGCTTTGTCCAGAAGAACATCCAAAAGGTCTCCTGGAAGGTCTCCCAGTCTAATTAGCATATTACCCTTTATTAGTATAGATAGAGACCTGGTGAATGGCTGGTGGGCCAGCTGTTTGCCCTGAAGGATGTCCCGGATCAGGGTGGGGATTCTCTTGGGGCATGGGGCAGCCTGGGCAAGGGACTTGTGGTAGTTTGCAGGGCAGTAATGCTCCCATGGGGTGAGAGTCCGCACTGGGGGGGGGGGCATGGCCAGCCTGAATGAGGGGCTGATGGCTGTTTGCCAGCTGGCCACACCCCCTTCAGGATGGATGGTCCTGCTGGGGTGCCTGGTCAGCCTTGGTGAAGGGCTGATGGTTGTAGGCTGGCCAAGCCTCCCAGCGAGGACCTTCACCCCATGAGGGTGTAGCCATCTAGGGTGAGGGGCTGAGTGCTGTTTGCTGGCTGGCCGCACCCCCTTCAGGGTGGGGGTCTCTGCTGGGGTGCCTGGCCAGCCTGAGTGAGGGGATGAGGGCCATTTTCAGGCTGGCCACACCCCCTTCAGGATGGGGGTCCTCACTGGGATGCCTGGCCAGCATGAGTGAGTGGCTGATGGCTGTTTGCAGGCTGGCCACAACCCCGGGCAACCCGGGCTCCCAGACCCTCCTAGAGCAGAGGCCACACGGGCTAGAAGCAGGTATCTGGGGTTTATTTATTTTCTATAATTGAAACTTTATAGCCTTGAGCATAACTCAGGGCCTGCCAGGGCAGGAGGGAAGCTTGGCTTCCTCCATCACTAGGAGCAACACAAGCCACCTGTTTGCTCCAGCTCCATGGCCACCACCATCTTGGTTGGGCTTATTTGCATACTAGCTCCTAATTGGATTGTGGGTGTGGCTTGTAGGCGTGGCTTGTGAATGTAGCGGAGGTATGGTCAATTTCATATTTCTCTTTTATCAGATACTATAGGCCCAGTGCACAAAAAAGCCAGGGTTCCCTCAGCCTGGCTTGCCCTTTTGCAGTCTGGGACCCCTCGGGGGATGTCCACCTGCTGGATCCGGCCTGCTCCCCGGAGGGACTGGGCCTACGTTGGCAGTCAGACATCCCTCTGGCAACCCAGGAGCCCTTGAGGGATATCCACTTGCCAGTGGGGAGCAGATGTAAGCTGCAGTCGGACATCCTTAGCACTGCTGAGGAGGCAGGAAAGGCTCCCACCACCACCATCACCACTGTGCTGGCAGCCATCAGTCTGGCTTGTGACTGAGCAGAGCTCCCACTGTGGAACCACACTACCCACTAGAGGGAAGCTCCTGCATTGAGCACCTGTCCCCTGGTGGTCAGTGTGTGTCATAGTGACCAGTCATTCCCAGTCATTCTACTGTTATGGTCAATTTGCATATTACCCTTTTATTATATAGGATAGAGGCCTGGTGCATGGGTGGTAGCCGGCTGGTTTACCCTGAAGGGTGTTCTGGATCAGGGTGGAGTTCCACCTGGGGTTCCTGGCCAGCCTGGGTGAGTGGCTGATGGCTGTTTTCAGGCTGGCCACAGCCCCTTCAGGGTGGGGGTCCTGCTGGGGTGCCTGGCCAGTCTTGATGAGGGGCTGATGGCTATTTTCAAACTAGCCAAGCCCCCCAGTAGGGACCCTCACCCCATGAGGGTGGCGCCATCCTGTGTGAGGGGCTGATGGCTGTTTGCAGGCTGGCCATGGCCCCCAGTGACCCAAGCTCCCAGCGAGGCTGGCTGGAAGCAGATATCTGGGATTTATTTATCTTCTATAATTGAAACTTTGTTGCCTTGAGCAGAAGCCACAGCCAGCCAGGGCAGGCAGGAAGCTTGGCTTCTTCTATCTCTGGGGCAACCAAGCCTCCTGCTTACTCCAACTCTGTGGCTGCCAGCCATCATCTTGGTTGGGTTAATTTGCATATAGTTGCTCTGATTTGCTGGTGGGCATTGCTTGGAGTGTAGCTGAGTGACACCAATTTACATGTTTCTCTTTTACTCTTTTATTAGTGTAGACTAGCTCTCTCTTGCAGCCCTTATGATTTTAGCTCTCTCTTGCAGCCTTTATGATTCTTTCTCTGTCATTAATGTTTGCCATTGTAATTATGATGTATCTTGGTGTGGTTCTTTTTTGGTTTATCTTGTTTGGGACTCTATGTGCTTGTGTGACTTTTTCATCCCAAAGTCAGGGAAGTTTTCTCTCATTATTTTTTTAAATTGGTTTTCTATTCCTTGCTTAGCTTCTATTTCTGGCACCCTATTATGTTTATGTTGCTTTGTTTCACATTGTCCTAAATCTCCCTTAAACTGTCCTGCTTTTTACATTTTTTTTCCCAATAGCAGTTCAGATTGGGTGTTTTTTACTACTCTGTCTTCTAACTCACTGATTCAGTCTTCACCTTCTTCTAGGCCAGCAATCACCAACCTTTCAGATCTCATGCACCACCAGTGGTCTACTTGTTGTTGACCGTGGCTCCAAAGGTTTCCTTAAACCAGTAGTCACCAACCTTTTGGACTTCACGGACCACCAGTGGTCTGTGGACCACCAATTGACAACTGCTATTCTAGTCTACTGTTGAAATCTTCCATTGTCTTCTTTATTGCTGCTATGTCATTCTTGATTTTCTCTAGATTCTTACTCTTGGTGAATTTCTCATCCAGATGTTTAAGCATCCTTATAACCATTACCTAAATTCTTTCTTTGACAAATTGTTTGCCTCCATTTCATTTAGTTCCTTTATCGACAATTCCTCTTTTTCTTTCCTTTGGGGATCTTTTGTTTGTCTCCCCATTTTTGCTGTCCCTTCTTAAATTTTTCTGTGTAATGTGAGTTGCTATCTCTTTCTGTTCCTCAGCAACCTGTTTGAGCTCCAAGAATTTGAAGCCCATAAAGGCCCACTGGTCTGATACTCCTTATACCAGAAGGTGAGCCTGCTTTGAGTCTCATGCCTTTATTGTCTCTGCTCTGAGTAGTACTCCGTTTCCCCACAAATGTTCCCTCAGTTATCCGCTGCTGATGCTCAGGTTTAGCGGGGGCACTTGCACAGTTCTTTTGGTGTGCAACTCCCTGTGAGGACTCCTCTGGCATCTGATTCACTGCATGGCCCCAGTGCCCATGGCAGGGTGGTGCCCTAGGTCATTCTGGCAGCGCACTTGTAGTGCGGTCCTGGAGCCTGGACAGGGTGCTGTGCTGGGTGCCTCTGTTGCACACTTTCAGCATGGTGCTTGGGCCTGGACAGGGTTCCATGCTGGGTGCCTCTGGCTTTCACTATCAGCGTGGTCCGAGGGCCTGGGTGGGGTGTCACACCAGGTCTGTTGAGTGTGTTTTGATTAGTGATTTGATTTTATTATCAGTATGTTCACGTTTTCTATTTGTTCTTGATTCCATTTTGGAAGATTGTACATTTCTATGAATTTATGTATTTCTTCCAGATTGCCTGATTTGTTTGGATGTAATTTGTATTCGTGTAATATCAATCATCACTTTTCATCTTTCATTTCTGATTTTAGTTTTTGGATCCTCTCACTTTTTTCTTAATAAGTTTGGTTGGCTAAAGGATTATCAATTTTGTTTATCTTTAAAAAAACACAAAAACACAATAACCCAGCTCTTGAGAGGGAGGAGCAAATGGTGGCTGAATAGGCAGAGCCGTTGTGCACTTTGTCCCAGGGCCAGACTGGAAATACAATTAAAATAGAGAACTTGCATCTGGAATTACCAACTGAGGTCCAGCTGAGGAAGTGACTTATAAATAAGAAAGAACAAAAAATACCTGGAGACTGGTAGGAAAGGCGAGGTCACGAGAGGAGGGTTAACTGAAGAGGAAGGAACACTGTGGTATGGGGAAAACTATTCCCTCAGAAAACAGAAGCTGGGAGCACAAGCTGTGCTCCACACACCTTCGGCCCCACCTGACCCAAGGCATGACCCATGTCACCTGAAAATCTCATCAGTTGTGAAAGGTAGTAGAGCTGCTGGGAGCAGTGGAGTCTAGCCCTGGAAGACTGTAGCCACTGGGAGAGAGAGCCAGTTTTGTTGCTTTTATTTTTTAAATCTCTAAACCCAGAGCACAGGAGTTTTCATTTGTAGCTACATACCTGAGGCATTGGTGTGGGAAGGCAGGCATAGACTTGAGGTGTCTGAGGACATGCTGGAGAGAGAAGTAATGGAGGGAGACTTGGAAAAGCAATAGCAAGGAGTCCTGCATTGGCTTGTTCAGATGCTTCCAAAATGGCGATTTTCATGGGAGGAGCTACCAGAGGGCAGTCAAAGGGAAAAAAATACCCTAGGTTATACAGCCTGTCACACCCTGCATTTGGAGCTTTAAGAGGAAACAAGAGCAGAGGCCAAGCTTTCAGGTCTGAACAGTTTCCAGGAGTCCTCATTACACCCCACTCTTCTAGGAACCAGACTGATGAAAACCCCAGGGTCCAAGCTGATCCAATTACTCTCCATACAAAGATCTCTGTCCAGCCAATGGCAGAGTAATATTTTGAGCCACTCATGGAGTAATAGCTCTGGGACAGGAAAAACACTCCCATCATATTCCCTGAAAATGAAAGAGCACTTGCCCCACCTAAAGCCCTCTCAGAAAGAGACTTTTAAAAAATATATATTTTATTGACTTTTTACAAAGAGGAAGGGAGAGGGATAGAGAGTTAGAAACATTGATGAGAGAGAAACATTGATCAGCTGCCTCCTGCACACCCCCCACTGGGGATGTGCCTGCAACCAAGGTACATGCCCTTGACCGGAATCAAATCTGGGACCTTTCAGTCCCCAGGCTGACGCTCTATCCACTGAGTTAAACCGATTAGGGGGAAAGAGACTTTTGAATGACCAAGACTGATAGCTGTCTGACAGGCAATGGTGGGTAATGGTGGAACCCCAGGAATAGGAGAAGTGTGCTTAACCAGCCGTGGGCCCAAGGCAGCTAACAAATCTACTCTGGAAGGCAGATTGGCCCCTCCTGCTTGCAGCCAAGGCCTGCAGAGACAGAAGTGTTGGACTGGTGGATCACTTGGAGCTTCAACAGGGTTCTAAAAGCCAAAAGACAGTGCCTGACAGTGATTAGCACCTAAGTGGTTAGCATCTAACAAGAAACCCAGAATTGGCAGAAAGAACAGAAGAATGGGGTCCTAAGCCAGCTCCCATGGAGCATTAAAACTTGAATGAAATTAACACTTCACTTTTTCTTGAACATTTTTCTTCTTCCCTTCTCTTTTTTCTTCCCATTTTTCTTCTCCTTTCTGCTTTTTAGTTTTTCTCTTTCCTTTCTTTTTTTCTCCCTTTTAAAATTGATCTTTGCCCTGACTGGCTTGGCTCAGTGGATAGAGTGTTGGCCTGCAGACTGAAGGATCCCAGGTTCGATTCCAGTCAAGGGCATGTACCTGGGTTGTGGGCACATCTCCAGTAGGGGGTGTGCAGGAGGCAGCTGATCGATGTTTCTCTCTCATTGATATTTCTAATTCTCTATCCCTCTCCCTTCCTCTCTGTAAAAAAATCAATAAAATATATTTAAAAAATAAAATAAAATTGATCTATACCTAGCTGCTTAATTTTTTTATTACCTTTTGTTAATTCTCACCCAAGGATATTTTTTCATTGATTTTTATGGAGAACAGAAGAGAGAGGGAAAAAGAAAGAGAGAAACATCATTGTGAGAGAAACACATTGGTTGGTTGCTTCCTGCATATACTCTGACCAGGGCCTGGGCCGAGGCAGAGCCAGCAATCAAGGTATGTGCCCTTTACTGAAATTGAACCCAGAACCTTTGGTCCGCAGGCTAATACTCTATCCACTGAGACAAACTGTCTAGAGCTATCTAGATGCTTTATTGATTGGTTATTATTCTGTTGTTTTGTTCATATATCTAATTTTCATCTTCCCTGATACTACTCAATTTTCCTTTCTCTTTTGCTGTGTCCTATAGAGTTTGGGTTGTTGCATTTTCATTTTTGTCTCAAAGTACCTTTTTATTTATTCCTTGATCTCATTGTAATCTAATTGTTGTTAGTAGGATGTTATTTAGCTTCCACATGGTTGTATATTTTTCAGTTTTCTTTTTGTAATTGATTTGTAGTTTCATACCAATTTCATAGGAGATGCTTGGTATAATTTCAATCTTTTTAAATGTATTAACACTTATGGTCTATCCTAGAAAATGTTCTATTTGCACTTGAAAGGTTTGTATATTTGGCTGCTTTTTGGTTCAATGTACTAAAAAATATCTGTTATAATGTGGCATTTAAGGCCAATGTTTCCTTCTTTATTTTCTGCCGAACTGATCTAACCATTGATGTTGATAGGCTATTAAAGTACCCTACTAGGAATGTATCACTGCTGACTTTTCCCTTTATACTTATCAGTTTTATATATTTAAAAAGTGCCCCTAAACTGGGTGCATAGATGTTTATGATTATTACTAGAAGCCCGGTGCCTGAAATTCGTGCACAGAGTGGGAGTGCGGAGGAGTGTCCCTCAGCCCAACCTGCACCCTTTCCAATCTGGGACCCCTTGAGGGATGGCAGTTGGACACTGCTGGGATCGGGCCTAAACGGGCAGTTAGACATCCCTTTCACAATCCAGGACGGCTGGCTCCCGACCTCTCACCTACCAGCTGCTCTTAACCACTCCCCTCCCAGGCTGATCAATGCCTAAATGCTCCTGTGCTGGCCTGATTGTCCCTAACTGCCCTCCCCCTGCCAGGATGGTCCCCCCCAACTGTTCTCCCCTGCAGGCCTGAGTCTCCAAAAACTGTCCTCCTCTGCAGGCCTGGGTCCCCCATAACTGTCCTCCCCTGCAGGCCTGGGTCCCTCCCAACTTCCCTCTCTTGCTGGCTATCTTGTGGTGGCCATCTTTGACCACATGGGGGAAACCATCTTCGACCACATGGGGGAAGCCATTTTGTGATGGTCAATTTGCATATTACTCTTTTATTAGATAGGATATTTCTTTGCTATTTGTTACAGCCTTTTTCTTTCTTTATTTTTTAAATCTATATTGTTGGCAGTATTACATAGGTCCTCCTTTTTCACCCATTAACCTCTTCCAGACTCCTCCTACCTTCCCACCCACCCCAGGCCCTCACCACCCCATTATCTGTATCTACAGGTTTATGCATATATGCATAGAAGTTCATTGGTTGATCTCTTCCCACTCACTCTTCCTTGTCTTTGTATGAGGTTCAACATTCTGTTTATGATTCTATGATTGTGGGTCTGTTTTCGATCATCATTTTATTTGGTACATTATATTCTACATATGAGTGACATTATGTGATACTTATCTTACTCTGACTGGCTTTTTCTGCATCAATTGATGATCATGAGATATCTGTCTTGCAGTCTATTTAGATGATCATGAGATATCTGTCTTGCAGTCTAAATTGATGATCATGAGATATCTGTCTTGCAGTCTATTTAGATGTATCACTTTTATTGATTTGCGAATATGGTACTAGCCTTGCATCCCCAGTTTGCTAAAATTTTGTTGAGGATTTTAGCATCTATGCTCATCAGGGATATTGGTCTGTAGTTTTCTTTCTTTGACATGGCTTTATTTGGTTTTGGAATTAGTTTGATTCTGACCTCGTAGGAAGAGCATTGGCAAATATGTTCTCCCATGCAGAAGGTTTTCTTATTGTTATGTTGATTGTTTCTTTTGCTGTGCAGAAGCTTTTTATTTTAATGTAATCCCATTTGTTTATTTTCTCTTTAGTTTCCTAGGAGCTGTGTCAATAAAGATTTTGCTACGTCATATGTCAGTTATTTTGCTGCCTATAGAGTCTTGTAGGATTTTTATGGTTTCTCATCTTACATTTAAGTCATTTAGCCATTTTGAGTTTGTTTTTATGTATGGTGTAAGTTGGTGGTCTAGTTTCATTTTTTTTTTTGCATGTATCTGACCAAATTTCCTAGCACCATTTATTGAAGAGACTATCTTAACTCCATTCTATGCTCTGGCCTCCTTTGTCGAATATTAACTGAGCATAACGGCTTGGGTAGATTTCTGTGTTCTCTGTTGTGTTTCATTGGTCTATATATCTGCTCTTGTGTCAGTGCCAGGCGGTTTTGAGAACTGTGGCTTGGTCATATAGTTTGATGTATGGTATTATGATCCTGCCAACTTTATTCTTCTTTCTCAGGATTTCTGTGGCTATTAAGGGTCTTATTTTATTCCAGATGAATTATTGGAGAGTTTGGAGATCTTTGAAATATGCCGTTGGTTTTTTAATGGATATTGTATTGCATTGAATCTGTAGATTGTTTTGGGTAGTATTGACATTTTAATGATGCTGATTCTACCAATCCATGAACATGGTATGTTCTTCCATTTGTTTATATCTTTCTCTATCTCTTTTTAAAATATATTGTACTTTTCCAAGTACAGGTCTTTTACCTCCTTAGTTATGTTTATTCCTAGGTCTCTTACTGTTTTTGTTGCAATGGTAAATGGGATTTTTTTGTTTGTTTCTCTTTCTGTGAGTTTATTATTGGTGTATAAAAAAGCCATAGATTTCTGAGTGTTAACTTTGTATCCTGCTATATTGGCAAATTCATTTATTAGTTCTAGTAATTTTTGACGGAGTCTTTGGGGTTACCTATGTACAGTATCATGTCATCTGTGAATAGGAGAGTTTTACTTCTTCTTTTCCAATCTGGATGCTTTTTAATTCTTCTTCTTGTCTGATCACTGTGACTAGCACTTCCAGTACTATATTCAACAGGAGTAGTGAAAGTGGACATCTCTGTCTTGTTCCCATTTTTAGGGGAAATGAGTTTAATTTTTGACCATTGAATATGATGTTGGCTGTAGGTTTTTCATATAAGGTGTTTATTATGTTGAAGTATGATCCCTGTTTTCTCACTTTGCTGAGAGTTTTTATGAAGAAAGGGTGTTGGATTTTGTCAAATGTGTTTTCTGCATTGATTGATATAATTATGTGATTTTTGTCTCAATTTGTTTATGTGATGTATCACAGTTATTGATTTGTGGATATTGTACCAGCCTTGACTCCCTGGAATAAATCCCACTTGGTCATGTGTATGATCTTTCTAATGTAATGCTGGATCTGATTTTCTAGAATTTTGTTGAGGACTTTAGCATCTATGTTCATCAAGGATATTGGCCTTTAGTTCTCTTTCTTTGTAGTGCATTTATCTGGTTTTGGAATTAGGGTAATGCTGGCTTAATAGAAAGAGCTTAGAAGTGTGCCTTCCTCTTGAATTTTTTTGAATAGACTGAGAAGGATAGGTTTAATTCTTTTTTGAATGCTTGGTAGAACTCCCCTGTAAAGCCATCCAGACCAGGACATTTGCTTGCTATAAGATTTTTGATCACTGCTTCAATTTCTTCAGTGGTTATTGGCCTATGCACTTCTTTTTTATTCTTCTTGATTGAGTTTTGGAAGCTTATATTTTTCTAAAAATATGTCTATTTCATCTAGGTTGTCCATTTTGTTGGAATAGAGTTGTAAATAGTATTTTTTCACAATCCTTTGTATTTCTATGGGATTGGTTGTTACCTCACCTCTTCCATTTCTGATTTTGTTTATTAGGGTTCTCTCTATTTCCTTCTTTGTGAGCTTGCCTAGAGGTTCATCAATCTTGTTTATCCTTTCAAATAACCAGCTCTTGCTTTGTTGATCTTTTGTACTGGTTGTTGTTCTTCTTCTTCTGTTTCTTCTCTATGTTTTTAATTTCCTTCCTTCTGCTTACTCTGTGCTTTTATTACTGCAATCTTTCTAACACATTGAGTTGTAAAGTTAGATAATTTATTACCATTTTTTCTCTTTTTTTCTTTTTGAGGTAGGTCTTTCAAGCTATAAACTTTCCTCTCAAGACTGCTTTCATCATGTCCCATACATTTTGGATTGTTGTATTTTCATTGTCATTTTTTGCCATGCTGCTTTGTTATTTATTCTTTGATCTCTTTGGTAACCCAATCATTGTTTTCTCTTCCGTATCACTGGAAAGGTTTCTGTCATTATTTCTTCCAGTAAGCTTTCTATTCCTTGCTCAGTTTCCACTCCTTCTGGCATCCCTATTACATGGATATTGTTTCTTTTTGTGTTGTCCCAAAGTTCTCTTAGGCTCTCCTCCTGCTTTTTAATTTCTTTTTCTAGCAGCTGCTCTGTTTGGGTATTTTTTTCTATCTTGTCTTCTAGCTCACTGATGCAATCATCTGCTTCATCTAGTCTACTGTTGATGCTTTCTATTGAGTTCTTCATAGCAGTGATGTCACTTTTCATTTCTTCTTGGTTCTTCAACATTTCCTCTTGGTTCTTGCACATATTGTTGAATTTGTCTTCCATTCTTCTCAACCACTTTATGACCATTTCTCTGAATTCCTTCTCTGACAAGTTGGTTTCCTCCATTTCGTTTACTTCCTTTTCTGGTGATGCCTGTTTCTCTTTCATATGTGGACTGTTTCTTTGTCTCCCCATGATCTCTCTTCTCTGGTGTCTATTTACATGGTTCTCTCTCTCCTGTGTTAATTTAAAGGCACGAAATACCACACAACAAGGCACAATGCATGAAGTACTGAACACAGATGTATTCACGATACTAATAACTCCAAATGAAGGTGGCCACCCGAGAAAAGAGGATTAGGGGAAAGAGGAGGAGAAAAAGAAAAAAGGGAAAAGGGTAAAAAAAAAAGAGTGCAAGAATGAAATTGGGAGAGGGACAAAGAAAAAAAAGGAAAGAGAGGTAAGAAAGAGAGTGAAATAAAAGATGGGAAGAAACTATGTAGGGAGGGGACTCTGATAGAGTTGCCACTAATTTCAATGAATGTCAACAACAGATACCTAGAGATGAATGGAGACCATAAATAACCACTAATTTCAAGTGAGGTGAGGGAAAACAGCAGCAATAAAATAACTAAAGGAGAAAAAATTAAAAAAAATTAAAATAAAACAGTATAATCAACAATCAAGCTAACAACAGCTGAGCGGCAGAGAGAGAGAGAGAGGAAAAGAAAATGAAAGATACAAGAAAAAAATATGGATAGTGAAGAAAGAGAAGAATGAGATGAGTATGGACTTAGAGCAGGGGATTGAAAAATAGATATATAAGTAGGGTAAAATTTTCAGAGGAGGTAAAAAGAGGGAGTAGGGATAGTTTAAAGCAGTACTGGGGTAAGTGAAACTGGACAACAAAAGGAGAAAAGAGAGGAAGAGAGTGTTGGTTCCTGCCGCCCCACGCGGATGGGAAGAGGTCACCCACGTTCGCGTGCCTCTAGGCAGATTGCAGCCACCCCCTGCAGAGGGTAAGGAATCCCCAGTGTTTTTCAGGCTTCTAGGCACAGATTCCAGCTGCTCCATGTGGAGGGGAATTGGTCCCCACGTTCACACGCTTCTAGGCACAGATTCCACACACACTTGTGGAGGGGAGCAGGTCCCCTGTGTTTCGTGTGTTTCTAGGCACAGATTCCAGCCACCCCATGTGGAGGGGAGCAGGTCCCCTACATTTTGCATGCTTCTAGGCACAGATTCCAGCCACCCCATGCAGAGGGGAGCAGGTCCCCTGCATTTTGCACGCTTCTAGGCACAGATTCCAGCCGCCCCATAAGGAGAGGAACAGGTCCCTGGTGTTCATGCGTCTCTAGGCACAGATTTCCGCCCTGTGGCATGGGGAACAGTTTCTCAGTTCCTAGTCTCAAATTCCCACAGCCCCGTGCTGAGGGGGAACAGTTTCTCAGATTTCCCCGAGTTCCCAGGCTCAAATTCCTGTAGCCCCAGCTTGGCACTGCCTGTGCACCTGTGGGGAGGGGGATCGATTCTGTTACAGAGATCTGCTGCTGGGATGTCTGAATTCTTGGTGTCCGTGGGTCCATAGCTGTGGTCTCCGGTCTCTGTCCCCAGTGGTTGTAGGGTTCTAGTTTGTATCTGAGACCAGACTGGGTGGCGCTGATGCCAGGATCCTAGTAGCAAGCTGCTCTGTTTCTCAAGATGGCATGGTCTCCGTGCCTGTGCTCGCCACCCAGGAGTGTCTGTGCTGGGAGTGGGGCTCTGCTGTCTGAGACTGGCCTGTTTGGCAGCCCTTCAGGAGACCTGCAGAATCTACCTGTCTCTAGCTCATACACACACACCATACACGTCCACACACTCCTCTATTGCTCCCTGGCTCTCTTACACTCTCTCCCTCCCTACCTTCCTGCTGGTCACCATCTTTTTTTCCTAGATGTAAGATTTTTGTCCAGTCTCTTCCCATACCCCTCATGTCCCCTTCCCCCTGAGAACTGTCAGTCCATTCCCTTTCTATGTCCTTACTTCTATTCTATTCACCAGTTTATTCTGTTCATCAGATATTTCTATTGACTTGTTATATTCACTTGTTGATAGATATGTATTTGTTGTCACTTTGTTGTTCATACTTTTTATTTTTACCTTTTTCTTCTTCTTCCTCTTCTTAAAGAATGACCTTCAGCTCAGCATTTCAAATAATCCTGGTTTGGTAGTGATGTACTCCTTTAACTTTTTATTGTCTGTGAAGCTCTTTATCTGACCATCAATTTTACACGATAGCCTTGCTGGGTAGGTAGAGTAATCTTGGTTGTAGGTTCTTGCTATTCATCACTTTGAATATTTCTTGCCACTCCCTTGTGGCCTGCATGGTTTCTGTTGAGAAATCAGCTGACAGTCGTATGGGTACTCCCTTGTAGGTAACTAACTGTTTTTCTCTTGCTTCTTTTAATATTCTTTCTTTGTCTTTTGCCCTTGGAATTTTAATTATTATGTGTCTTTGTGTGGTCCTCCTTGGTCCTTTTGTTTGGGGTCCTCTGTGCTTCCTGGACTTGTAAGTCTATTTTTTTCACCAGGTAGGGGAAGTTTTCTGTCATTATTTCTTCAAATTGGTTTTCAATCTCTTGCTCTCTTTCTTCTTCTGGTACCCCTATAATTCTTATGTTGGTATGCTTAAAATTGTCCCAGATGCTCCTTACATTATCTTCACACTTCTGGATTCTTTTTTCTTTTTTTCCTTCCAGTTGGGTGCTTTTTTCTTTTTCATGTTTCAAATTTTTGACTTGATTATTGCAAACCTCTAGTCTTCTGTTGGATTGCTATATAATATTACTAAGTTTATGGGTGGATTCTAGAAATTCTTGAAAAACCTTAAAACTGTGGAGAACCAAGATGTCATGGCAACATGAGGTATATACCTAAATATGCAGCCTCCCACAACTACATTATAATAGTACAACTATAAAGATAAACGGCCATCCTCTGGAACCAAGGGAGGGGAAGCTTTACAACTAGAAGGAAAGAGAAGGAGTGCATTGAGACTGAGTATAAGTTCCCGGTGCCAAAACAGAAATACGAATGTGGGCGAAACGGAGGCAGCGTGGGCATAAGGGGGTGGTGGCAGCACCTAGGTCTGTGACTTGGAAGGAGATTATAAACTCCCGAGTCACACTGAATGCGATGCGGGCTGTCGGTCAATGGGGCAGAAGACAAGTGGTGTTCTAGCAGAGCTGTTCACAGCGATCAATGATGCAGAGACTCAGGGACTCAGGTGCATGCAGATGCCAGGGTGTGGAGACCCAAATCCAAGAGAAGCCGCAGAGTTTGCAGAGGGGCAGCCATTGTGGGTTGCTCTGTCCCAGTGATTCTGAGACCCCGACCCACCCAACTTACAACCTCGCCCAAGCTGTGTGCCTGCCTGCAGCATAACCTAAGGGACTGCAGCTAGGACAGAATTCCAAAAGTTCCAAACCCCAAACAACAAGGAAAGAGGCCTGGAGGTCATTTCCTCCCAGTGATACCTCCCAGTGATAACTACAATAAGACTGTGCACCCAGCCTGAAAAGGCATACAATAAGAGTGTCCACCCCAGGTGATTGAGGAGGCTGAATCACAGGGCTGGATAGGACACCTAGCACAGAAAGGCACTCTATCAACGCAGGGAAGCAGCCAAAATGTGGAGACAAGGAAACAGGTCACAAATGACAGAAACTGATGAAAGCAAACTCCTGGATGTAGAGTTCAATAATAACTTTAAATGTAACAGGCTTAAATGCCCCAATCAAAAGACATATGGTAACTTAGTGGATAAGAAAACTAGACCCATATATCTGCTATCTACATGAAACCCACCTCCGAAAAAAAGACACACACAGACTGATGATGAAGTGATTAAAAAAGGCTTTTCAGATGAATGGAAATAAAAAAAAGCTGGGGTAGCAATACGTATATCTGATAAATTATATCTCAAAGTGAATGACATAAAAAGAATAAAAGAAGACCACTTCATAATACATAAATGGAGAAATCCAATAAGAAGAAATAACTCTGTTAAACATATACACACCCAATATGGGAGCACTCAAATACATAAAAAAAACTTCTGGATGATAACAAGGGAGAGATTGATGGCAATACAATCATAGAAGAGGACTTTAATACCCCACTATCACCATTGGAAAAAACCTCTAAACAAAAAATCAGCAAAGAAACATTAATCATAAATGACTCACTAGATCAGATGGAATTAATTGACATCTTCAGAACACTTCACCCCAAAGCAAGAGAATATACATTCTTCTCAAGTGCACATGGGTAATTTTCAAAGATAGACCACATATTGGGTCACAGGAAAAGTCTCTTCAAATTCAGGAAGATAGAAGTCATATTAAGCATCTTCTCAGATCACAATGTCATACAACTGGAAATCAACTACAATAAAAACAATCCAAAAAATCAAACACATGGAGACTAAACAGCATGCTATTAAACAATGAGATCAAAGAGATCACAGAAGAAATAAAAACACATCATGGCAACAAACAACAATGAAAACAGAACAATCCAAAATCTATGGGACACAGCAAAAGCAGTCTTGAGAGAGAAGTTCATAGCTCTACAAGCCTACTGCAAAAAACAAGAAACAATGGTAATAAATTACATAAGTATACAACTCAAAGAGTTAGAAATAGAGCAACAAGAAAATTGCAGTGTAAGCAGAAGGATGAAAATCATAAACATCTGAGCAGGGATAAATGACATAGAGACAAAAAACAAAACAAAACAAAAACAATACAGAAGATCAACAAAACCAAGAGCTGGTTCTTTGAAAGGACAAACAAGATTGATGAACCTCTAGCCAGGCTCACTGAGAAGCAAAGAGGGAGGACCCAATTAAACAAAATTAGAAAAGAACGAGGAGAAATAACAACAGAACCCACAGAAATACAAAGGATTGTTAAAAAATACTATGAACAACCCTGTTCCAACAAAGTGGACAACCTGCAGGAAATGGACATTTTCCTAAATAAATACAACCTTCCAAAACTCAAACAGGAAGAATCTAAACATCTCCATAGGCCAATAACTATTGAAGAAATTGAAGCAGTCATCAAAAAGCTTCCAGCAAACTAAAGCCTGGGCCAGATGGCTTCACAGGGGAGTTTTATCAAACATTCAAGGAAGAACTAAAACCTATACGCCTCAGACTATTCCAAAAAATTAAAGAGGAAGGGACACTTCCAAGTTAATTCTATGAAGCCAGCATCACCCTAATACCAAAACCAGGTAAAGATAACACAATGAAAGAGAATTACAGGCCAATATCCTTCATGAACATAGATGCCAAAATCCTAGTAAATTGGATCCAGCAGTACATCAGAAAGATCATACACTATGACCAAGTAGGATTTATCCCAGGGATTCAAGGATGGTACAATATCCACAAATCAATAAACATGATACATCTCATAAACAATTTGAGAGATAAAAACCACATAATCATATCAATTGATGCAGAAAAAGAATTTGACAAAATCCAACACCCATTTTTGATAAAAATTCTCAACAAGATGGGAATAGAAGGATCATTTATCAACATAATAAAAGCCATATATAACAAACCCACAGCCAATATCATATTCAATAGGCAAAACTAAAATCATTTCCCCTAAGAACAGGAACAAGACAGGGATGCCCACTTTCACCACTCCTGTTTGACATAGTACAGGAAGTGCTAGCTAAGGTGATCAGACAAGAAGAAGAAATAAAAGGCATCCAAATTAGAAAATAAGAAGTAAAACTGTCCTTATTCACAGATGACATGATATTGTACATAGAAAACCCTAAAGACTCCATAAAAAATGATTAGACTTAATAAATGATTTGGTAATGTAGCAGGAGACACAATTAATGCCAAAAAATCTATGGCATTTTTATACACCAATAATGAACATACAGAAAGAGAGAGTAAAGAATCAATCCCATTTACCATCACATCAAAAAAATTAAGATACATAGGAATAAACTTAACTAAAGAGGTAGGAGACCTCTACTCAGAAAACTACAGGACGTTGAAAAAAGAGATAGAGGAAGACAGAAACAGATGGAAGAACATACCATGTTCATGGATTGGTAGAATCAATATCATTAAAATGTCCATACTACCCAAAGCAATCTATAAATTCAATGCACTCCCCATTAACATAGCAATGGCATATTTCACAGACCTAGAACGAACTCTCCAAAAATCTATCTGGAATAAAAAAAGATCCTGAATAGCTGCAGCGGTCCTGAGAAAGAAAAACAAAGTAGGTGGGATCTCAATACCAGATATCAATTGTATTACAAAGCCACTGTTCTCAAACCTGCCTGGTACTGGCACAAGAACAGATATCTAGATCAATAGAATAGAATAGAGAACCCAGAAATCGACCCGAACAAATATGTTCAATTAATATTTGACAAAAGAGGCAAGAACATACAATGGAGTCAAGACAGTCTCTTCAATAAATGTGTTGGGAAAATTGGACAGTTACATGCAAAAAAAATGAAACTAGACTACCAACTTACACCATACACAAAAGTAAACTCAAATTTGATAAAGAACTTAAGTGTAAGATGGGAAACCATACAAATACTAGAAGAATCCAAAGGCAATCAAATCTCAGACATATGCCGAAGCAATTATTTCACTGATACAGCTCCCAGGGCAATGGAAACTAAAAAGAAAATAAACAAATGGAACTACATAAAAATAAAAACCTTTTGTACAGCAAGAGAAACCATAAAAAAAAAACAACAAGAAAACCCACTGCATGGGAGAACATATTTGCAAATGTTATCACTGACAAGGGTTTAATCTCCAACATTTATATGGAACTCATACAACTTAACAAAAGGAGGATAAACAATCCAATAAAAAATGGGCAAAAAGACCTAAAGAGACACTTTTCAAGAGGACATTCAGAAAGCCAAGAGACATATGAAAACGCTCAAAGTCACTAATCACCCGAGAGATCCAAATCAAAACAACAACGAGGTAACATCTCACATCTGTCAAAATGGCTATCATCAACAAATCATAAGTCCTGGAGAGGATGCAGAGAAAGAGGAGCACTTGTGCACTACTGGTAGGAATGCAGACTGGTGCAGCCACTGTGGAGAACAGTATGGAGTTTCTTCAAAAAATTAAAAATGGAACTCCCATTTGACCCTGTGATCACACTTCTAGGAATATATCCCAAAATACCAGAAACACCAGTCAGAACGGATATATACATCCCTATGTTCATAGCAGCACAATTTACCATAGCTATGATTTGGAAACAGCCTAAGTGCCCATCAACAGATGAATGGATTAGAAAACTGTGGTACATCTACACAATGGAATACTGTGCTGCTGTAAAATAGAAGGAATTCTTACCATTTGCAACAGCATGGATGGAACTGAAGAGCATTATGGTAAGTGAAATAAGCCAGTCAATGAAAGAAAAATACCACATGATCTCACTCATTTATGGATAATAAAGAACATTAACACCTGATGAACAAAAAGATAGATACAGAGGCAGAACAGCATCAACAGACTGTGAAACTACAGTGGGAAGGCCGGGGATGGTTGGGGCAGGAAATAAGAGATCAACTGAAGGACTTATAGCATATAGCATAATCAATGGACACAAGACACTGGGGGTTAGGGGAGGCTGGAGGAAGGTCAAGGGGGGGAAGGAGATATATATACTACTGTTTGTAATATTTTAAGCAATAAAACAAAATAAAAAAATAAAAATAAAAGCTTTTGTAAAGTGTCAAGGAAAGGCATGTTGGTTATGAAGGTTAAATGAGATTACATGTGTGAAAAGCAAAAAAAAAAGTAGATTAAAATAATCTTTATGATTTATTTATACAAGAAAATATTTTCTAAATCGTTTATGTTTGACAAAGTTAGGAAAGTATTCCAATAAAATTTAAACATCTTCTCAGAGATCTTTTTCCAGTTTATCTATTTCCCACTTAATCTGTTATCTAGAATAATAACCAGAGAGACATCCACAAAAATGACATCAAAGATATAGTCAGTGGATGAAATATTTTAAGTTGTTTTTTTACATGTTGTTTTTTCATAAAAGAGATAGCACATAACATTAATGAGCATATTACTTATTCAGTTCTTAAAGGGATGAGAATTCTCCTCTCCTAGTTTTCTGAATTCACATTCTATGTATTCTAGAAGTTTTCCTTTTGCCATTTCTTATCTACTCATATTCTCATAGTAGAAGGTGGGAAAAATCCTAATTTCTCTGTAAAATTTGTCAAGTTACTCTAACATTCCTGAGCATTGATTGCCTTCTCTGTGCTCTTGGGCTTACAATAATCATTTTGTTGTGTTGCATTGAAATTAAATGAGAATTGTATGTGATATGTCTAGCTAATACTTAAGATGTGCTCATAAATGTTACCTTTCATATATTCATGAAAAAAATAATTTTATCATGTTTAGTTTTGTTTCAAGCAAAATAACAAATTTCCATACTTCATATTTCTTATATTTTTATTGCAAGTGATCTTAAAATATTTACAATTATAATAGAAGCTCAGTGCATGAAAATTAATGCACTGGAGGGGGGTTCTCTCAGGCTCGCCTGCCCCCTCTCACAGTCCAGGAACCCCCAGGGGTGGGAGGCGACCTGGCAATCAGGGGAAGGCGACGCCCATCACACCTCTGCTGCTGCCACTGCCAGCCGTGCAAGGTTCAGCTGGCCCTGGTTACCTGAGCCTCGGGTGGCCCTGGGAGGCTGGGCAGCCGCCATCTGAAGCTTGCCTGCACCTCAGGTCAGCCCTGAACGTCTGGGCAGTTGCCATCTGAGGCTTGCTTGTGCCTCAGGCCATCTCTAGTTGTTTAGGGGTCTGAGGGCCTGGGGGACTCTGGAAGCAGAAGTATGGAGTGGCCAGGCCCCCCCTTGTGGCAGACCCAGCCTTGCCACACACATGCCACTCTGGCAGGGGTGAGGGGACTGGGCACCACCATCTGTGGCTGTGGGTGCCACCATCTTTGAGGGTGGGGGAGTCAATTAGCATATTCCATCCTTATTGGCTGTGGGCGCTGCCATTTTTGCAACAGTGTGAGGGTCAATTAGCATATTCCCTTTTTATTAGCTAGGATAGAAAATGCCAGAAAATGCATTTCAATTATTTTGATAAAACTTTTTTGGAAGACAGTCATAAAAAATACTGGCTCAGTCAGTAAATTCCAATATGGTTTTCTCCTTTTTTCTAACAAAATTTTAATTACTTTATGTTTTTCTTTTTAACATGAACCATAGATTCTATAAATTACTTAATTTAAATTACTGAAATCTGTAATGCCTGAATTTAACACCTGGACAGTTGGATGAACTCTAATACATGCCACTAAGTACAATGCTCACATTTTTGTGGCAAAAAAAATGTTCTAGTGTAAGAAATAGATGAAACCATTTGAATTTAGAGAATTTTTATTAGAAATATTTTTTTTCATCCTAACCAGTTTGGCTCAGTGGATAGAGTGTCTGCTTGCGGACTGAAGAGTCTCAGGTCCGATTTCAGTCATACCTTGATTGTGGGCACATCCCCAGTGGGGGGTGTGCAGGAGGCAACTAATTGATGTTTCTCTTTCATCGATGTTTCTGACTCTTTATCCCTCTCCCTTCCTCTCTGTAAAACTCAATAAAAATATATTAAAAATAATAATAATTTTTTCTTTCTAAGATAATCAACAGTTTCCAACACAAAATATTACAAGAAAGAAAAATATCAAAGTTTATTAAAAGGAAAACTTGATGAACTTGAGAACTCAAAATGTAATAAATAATTTATTTTCCTCCTAATTTTAACAATTAAAGACACTGTTACAGAACTATAAAAATTAAATAAGAGAAAATTGTGACGTACTAAACTTTTATCTTACTTCTTAGGTTTATTTTCATTTTGATAAAAAACAAATCCTATATAATAAAAGGATAATATGCAAATTGACCCTAACAGCAGAATGACTGGGAATGACTGGTCAGTATGACACACACTGGCCACCAGATGTTCAATGAAGGAGCTTCCACTGGTCATCAGTGCACTCCCACAGCGGGAGCTTTGCTCAGCCACAAGCCAGGCTGATGGCTGCCAGTGGTGGTGGTGGGAGCCTCTCCTGCCGCCTCAGCAGCACTAAGGATGCTCTACTGCAGCTTAGGCCTGCGACATCCCCCAAGGGATCCTGGGCTGCCAGAGGGATGTCTGAATGCCAGCTTAGGCCCGATCACCCAGGGAACAGGCTTAAGCCAGCAGATGGACATCCCCCAAGGGGCCCCAGACGGCAAGAGGGCACAGGCCGGGTTGAGGGACCTCCCTCCTCCCCGCCCCCGCTGAGTGCACAAATTTTTGTGCACCAGGCCTCTGGTCTATAATAAATGTAGTATATAAACTGCATTTATAAAACAAATTTTAGTAAACTGCCATATATGCTATCTAGGCCATACACTTATACTTCAGATTACTGCTCCTCTTTTGGAGAAAAATGAGTTTTAGTTTCCTTCCTCTAGGATATTATGAATAGGAAAAGATATTTAAGGCATTTTTTCCCCCAGTTGGTACCTGTTGGTTTACTCAGACTTCTTTACTGACTTCAATATAGTTTCTAAATAAGTTTCAAAGTACAAAGACAAAGTACATATATCCAGGAAAATAAGCTATTCTTTTTCTTTTTAAAAATCTTCACCCAAGGATCTGTTTTTATTTATTTTAGGCAGAAAAGTAGTGAGAGAGAAACACTGATGTGAGAGAAACATCAATAAGTTGCCTCCCATTCATGCCTTGACTGTGGATTAAACCCACAACCTCAGTATGTGCCCTGATCAAGAATTGAACCACAGTTTTTTGGTGTACAGGACAATGCTACAACCAATTGAGTCAGCCAGGCAGGGTGAAGCTATTGTTTAAATCATGATATAACACTACTACCTGGAGGACACCTGGGGCATGGCTGAATTGGGAAAGTGTGACCTAATTGCTGCAGAAGAGAGTCTGAACTCATTAGGCACAACCTAAATTCCTGGGACTTCTTCATCTTGGTGATAGCCATGATGGTTCTCACTTCTGTACCTCTGTGCTGTACTCTTGACTGGGAATGTTCCCCCAGCCTTACATTTCCTGGATTTGGCCTCACCTGGCCTGAGGAACACATACTTATCTCATATGTTATCTACTCTCTAAGGGTTCTAATCTCCCACCCTAAGTGCATTGAAAGTTATTTCTTCTTGTACCTTGATGTACATTCTTTTATTATAGCAACTGTAACACTGGATTATACCTGTTTGGGTGGGAAACTTTCAGTTTCCTACTACAGAAACTGGAATTCTTAATATATCTTGCATCCTAAATTCAATCAAGTGTCAGGTTTTGTAAATTCCTCTTCCAATCTTGCCTTGCATATATAGTTAGGACTGTATAGGATCTAGTACCTAACTACTTTTTCTGGTGCAATGCATGCTTCTCTTCTTGTTTACTATACACCAGTTCCTTAGCCTTTCTGTTTCTCAAAATTTCCCATCATGCTCTTGATTTAGAGCCCTTGCACTTCCATTTCTATCTGCCTTTTCAAAATATTGTTATACGTTGCTGCTTTCCTCCCTTTCTCTGAAAAAATGTAACAACATCTCTATTTCTCTCTATTTCTTTATACTGAAGCCATTTTCTTTATAGTTTTGAGAATATAATGTTCTCTTGCTCCTAGTAGGGAATTGTTTTCCATTACAGCAACAAGTAACAATCAAAATCAATATTTTAAGCAGGTTTAATCACTCAGTGACTGATTACAGAAGTGCACACACTAGTAACATCTTCTGCAGTTAACTTCAAAAAATCACCTTTCCATATGCATCCAGGTCCAAGGGAGGAAGCCACAAGCTGTGAATTGCTGATAGCTCTAAGCAGGTTGCCCAGGACCAGTCACAGACAGTGTCTGACATTGCCTGCACTAGAGTCACTCCTAAGAGGCCCAGAATCAATATACCCAATTGGATTCTGCTCAGGCAACAACAGATCAGGATCCAATAAGCTTCATAAGCAGCATATCCACAGGGAGATACTGGCAGGCACCAACCAAATCTTACTGAGGTGAATTTAGTGTGATCAACACCTGCATAGTAGCTTACACACTGTGTTGGAGGTTAAGTCTCACAATCAGCCATCTTGAGGGTCAATACCATGAACAAATGAGCCAACAGACCTCAAGACTCTATTACAACAAGAGGATGCACATAAAATGCACAAGGGGCATTTCTAGAGCACCAGCCCAGGTGATCAGGGAGACTGCACCACTGATCCCACCAAAAACCTACTATATGAGGCCATACTATCAAGACTGGGAGTCATAGTAGAT
>PVJC01021474.1:0-28185 GCA_004026665.1 Murina feae
AGAGGCATAGAATGGAGTGGACGGACAATTTTCGGGGGTTAAGGGTGTTGGGGGTGCGTGAAGAGACTGGACAATAATTGTACACCTATGGATGAGGACAGTGGGGGGGCAAGGACAGAAGTTGGGGTGGGAAATGGGAGGAGGGGAGCTATGGGGGAAAAAAGAGGAACAACTGTAATAATCTGAACAATAAAGATAATTAAAAAAAAAAAAAAAAAGCACTTAGCTATCTACAAGAGAGCTCCCATTAAGACTACCAGCTGTTTTCTCAATAGAAACTTTGCAGGCCAGAAGGGACTGGCCAAGAAATATTCAAAGCGATGAAAAGCAAGGACCTACAACCAAGATTACTCTACCCAGAAAAGCTATCATTTCGAATCGAAGGACATATGAAGAGCTTCCCAGACAAGAAAAGATGTTAGAACAATGACATCTTCATTGGCCAACAAGCTGGAGTGAGAGGGATTAGGAAGAAGATGTTTATTTAAAAGCAGAGGGAACTGGGCAGCCCTGGGGCAAGGGCCCCAGAGCAGCGGGCAATATTCTCACTAGCCCCTTCTGGCAGTCATCGCAGTTAAGGCCTCACTGGAATGGTGGGAAGGAGGGTGGGCTTGGCATTCCTCCTTTCCCCCGAAGTTCTCCCTTCTTGCCAAGCTGTAGGCCAATGAATTGAAAGAGAAGACTATGCAGCCCAGCACAGCTGGAACGGATGGAACAGTGGCATGCCCATCCATAAACAAGGCATGTGCCCAGCCTCCAGGTCCCTGCAGGGGCTCTGTGCCCTTTAGGCCCCTGTTTAGCCAGTATTAGCTCAAAAACTGGAACCACATTATAAACACTTGCTGGCTTTTACATCTCTTATCATTCCTTATAACGTTGTTCTCAAATTTGGTAGACACTGCTAAAAAGGGGAACAACAAAAATTAGATGCTTAAGTCCTAACCGGTTTGGTTCAGTGGATAGAGCGTCAGCCTGAGGACTGAAGGGTCCCAGGTTCGATTCCGGTCAAGGGCATGTACCTTGGTTGCAGGCACATCCCCAGTGGGGGGTGTGCAGGAGGCAGCTGATCGATGTTTCTCTCTCATTGATGTTTCTAACTCTCCATCTCTCTCCTTTCCTCTCTGTAAAAAATCAATAAAATATTTTTTAAAAAATAATTAGATGCTTAAGTTATATTCCAAGTTACCAAATCAGAACCTACTGGGGTAGGCAGTGGGTAACTGCATTTTTATTTATCCTCACATGAGGATATTCCCCATCCCCCACCCCCCATTGATTTTTAGAGAGTGGAAGGGAGGGGAAGAGACAGAGAGAGAGAGAGAAACATTCATGTGAGAGAGACACACTGATTTGTTGCCACCTGCACATGCCCTGGCCTCGAGCCTGCAACCTGAGGTACGTGTCCCTGACTAGAATTGAACCCACGACCCTTCAGTCCACAGGCCAATGCTCTAACCACTGAGAAAAACCAGCTAGGACAGTAATTACATTTTAAGTAAACCCCATAGGCAATGCTAATATGG
The DNA here is from genome assembly GCA_004026665.1 of Murina feae. Taxonomy (NCBI): domain Eukaryota; kingdom Metazoa; phylum Chordata; class Mammalia; order Chiroptera; family Vespertilionidae; genus Murina; species Murina feae. The sequence continues at coordinate 1,524 of PVJC01021474.1, forward strand.
GCCAGACTCTGAGAACCAATGTCTCACAGCCTTCTCCAGACAACTAACAAATCCTTCTATATTTAAATTTTGTCTTCCATGGAGGAATTTCAGTGTGATCTGTGTCCTTTCTGCCCCTCAATGCCACTGAAGTCTTAAAAATGATTAACCTACCTGCTACACTCAATCATTAAACTGCAAAAATATAACATGCCCAAATATACAACCAGACTGTATCTACTTTCATAGTTTATGCAGAGGACGGCCAACCCGCAGCGATCTCTTCTGCAGGACCAGGCAGGAGTTTAATTACGAGCTGGTAGGTCGTGCAGCTGCCAATAATCTGGAGGGTGTTGACACTTCAGCATGATGGATATCTAAATCTAGTCTTCAGCTGACAGAGGAAATCCCCAGCTTCCCTCGACCTGGCAGGGGAAGGAAGGCAGGTCCAGGACTAGCTGGCCAGGTCCCCCCGAAAGGGAAGAGGAAGAGAGCACCAAGAAAAATGAGGGCTCTGGTGACTGCACAGATTCAGCAGGAAGGTCCCCCCCTCCCCCCGCGCCCCGGCGAGGCGACTGGGGTCAGGAGCTGTGAGGTTCTCCGCTGCCACCAAGACAGAGCAGGAGGGGGACCATGTCAGGCTCTGGGCACCATAATACAATCCCATTTGATTAAAAGAAATTTCTGGTAATGAATTAAACAGACCCAAGGAAAAAAGGACACGGTGGTAATATATTCTCCTGGCACCCAGCACACAGGGAAGAAGGGGAGAGAGAAAGGAGACATAAATAAAAGGGACTACTCACTGGGGCTTTTTTCTTCAGCAAGGTCACAGGCACAGAGCAGGTCAGAATCGATTGAGATGGGTTTCTGCTTAATCCAAAACTTAGTGCTGGCTTTCTGATTCGTAACAGGGTCTATCTCTACTTTGTCTCCAGAGATACCTGTAAGGCCGAGGGGAGGACAAAAAAAGAAGCCACAAGAAGTGGAAGATGTAAGTGATTTCAGTTTAATCATTCGACCTGTTTTGTAAATCATACACTGGAGGTGCCCGAGCTCTGTCTTAGGGCTCTGGGGAAGGCCAGGGGCTTAAGACAGACAGCAAGTAGACTCCGAACGGCGCACAGAAGCTGCACAGTTTGGTTTCTCGAGTGGGTGAGGTGAGGGGGTGGACAACCAAAAATTACATAGAAAAGAATTAGGAAATACGCCTTCGTAGATATAACACAGATATAATTACTTACACTGTGTTAATCCTACATCATCTATATATTACAATTACATAAACTATAACGTTCATTTGAAAACCAATTATGATCAGTGGTCTGTGTTTTTTCTTTTTTGTAATCTTCACCTAGGAAATAAAGAAATATATATGTATATATATTTGATTTGAGAGAGAGAGAGAGAACATGGATGTTTCCTCTGTGTGAGCAACATCAATTGGTTGCCTCCTGTATGTGGGATCACACCTGCAACTGTTTTGGTGTACAGGATGAGGCGCCAACCAACCGAGCCACCCAGCAGGGCATCAGTGGTCTCCTTCCCCTCATCCCCCCACCCCCAGAGGTCTTTTTTGTTGTTATTTTAGAATAAGATCTGGGTTGGAGATAAATCTGTACAATCACCGCTATGTAACATTAGCCTAAATAGCCAAGCTACCAATGAAGTTTCTAATGGGAAAAATCTCACAAACTAAAAATGGGAAAAACCTCTCTCTTCCCTTCTCTGACATTATCCACACTAGACTTAAAGGAAGTTGTAGGAGGATCAAAGGTTCTTCACATAAAGCCGTCCAAGTTTAAGTGCTGGCTTCTGGCTGTGGAGGTCACTGCTCCCCTGAGGGAGAGTCAGCCAGGGGTGTGGGCCTCATGCCACAAGGACTTTATAACAGGGATCCAGAAAGTTACGTCCTGGCACGTCAGGTTCCCCTCAGAATTGAGACAGACGTGCCACACTGCTCGGGGACTGGGAGCAAAGGTGCCAGGAGGACACAGGTGGCGCCCGGGACAGAGTGTGTCCTGGGTACGTGTGGACGTGCACAGCGCTGCTCCCCCCGTCACGAGCAGTGTAGGTTCAGCCTGACACATACCACCTAGGCTAGATATTTCTCTTTCCTCTTCCGCTGAAAACTGAGGATTTCTGTTCATGAAGTGAGACAAAAACCTTCAATACACCTGCCAGAGTGGGCCCCAGATGGAGTCTTGAAAGTAATTAATTTCCAGGCCATAGTTTAAAGGTCAGGGTTAAAGTGAAAAGAGCAAAATGAAGTAAAGCTATCAGGAATAAAACAATCAAATGTGCACACTGTAACAGAAGAGACAACCAGAGTTAATATACTTCATTCTCTGGATCAGCCTTAGAAATGTTTCAATATAATGTGAGAAAACTTAGTAGGCCGAAAGCAAAAGCGGATAAAAAACAGTTCAATTAAAACACTGATAGCAATAAAAACCCCACAAAACCCTCACCATGACCACAGTCTCAAAGCAAATTAAAAAACAAAACGAAACAGCAAGAAAACATATACAAACAAAATCCTAATGCTCAGGTCTACCACAGACTCCATCCAGTTCTATTCTATCTTATGAATAAAGAAACCCCACGCACAGTCAGACAAAGGCAGGAGGCCACAGGGAGCCTCGTCAGCTGCCTTCGGAGACAATGCAATACGGTTGCGTGTCCCTGGCCATTATTCTGTGGCCTTTGGAAAAGACAAACGATTGGTATTTTTTTATTAATCAAATGCTGGAATTCGCCATTAGACATATTTCAGGGACACCATATTTCAATTAGGCATAATGTCGTAAGTCCAATTGACTCTGGACGCTTGGGTCTAGATGATTTCAGGAGGGCAAGCATGTATCAGGAGAGCGGTTTTATTACATTTCACTTAAAATAGATTATGACCACCCCGTTACACTCTTCCCTCCAATTTGGTCATTAATGGTTTAAAGGTCTGAACGTGTCTATAGTTCCCTGACAGATGGAAAGTACGACATTGGTGTTGGTAGCCAGGGTTTTGTTTTGTTTATTTTGGTCCCTTCTCCTTCTTCTGCTCATTCTGACATTTATAAAAGTCAAAATGAGCAGAGCAAAATAAATGTGCATCTCTCTTCTGTGGAACAGACCCTGCCCACATTTCTTTCTCAGAGAGAGAAGGGGGGAAAAATCATCACCAGAGAGACAGGGTTTTAAAATTTTGTTCTACGGCCCTGTAACTCCTGGAGCCATAGTCAGTCAATATTGTTAATGTACCTTGTTAATTTGATAGGATTTGTCAGGTAACTCCACTGGAAAATTATATAAAACTGTTCCAGATGAAAAGATGATAGTGACATGAATTAAAGTGATAGAACAACAGTGGAATATAAACCAGAAATGACACCCAAAGTGGCTGTTGATTTATTGCCATCCTGAGTTTGGTTCTGGGCTCCCATGTATATTAGTGCTACAAATCTGGGTCCATTTAGCAGAGGGATGCTCATACATACATCACCAGCTCCTGCTCCAAGCCAAGGTCACTCCCCATTGCATCAATCTTTTCAACAGAGCCTACTTCACCAAGCAGGGCTTTTGTAACCATCTCAGATGTAACAGACTTTAGTCCTCTTTCATCTTTCTTTTATCATGTAAAGTACACTTTAACTTCTATTATTTTTATCTGCAAATGGTTACAGTATAGTTCATCCATTACAGGCTGTATCTCCACATCAACTGCCTAAGCTCTGTGCAGCCATAGGAACACTTTCCCAATGACGCCCTTGCCTGGGGTTACTGTGCAGTCACTGTTCAGAGAGGAGAACCCCAAGTCCGGGGTTTGAGGATGAAGATGTGGGGGATGAATGCATTAGGTTCAAGATGGGCAGGCAGGTGGGACACCACTTAAACAATTGGCGTGTTCCGAAAAAGGTGCGCGTAAATCAGATTTCATTTTGAATCAAATCACATTTCCCAATGACTTCTAATTCCAGAGATACTTTATCTTCGTTTTGGATTGATCTGTAATTGGCAGGGGCCCCCAACACTTGAGTTTTAAGTTTCTCTGCTCTGCAGGCTCTCAGTCAAGTAGTTAATGATCTGTAAAACCCTCGCCTGCCTAGAGGAGTCACTATTTAAAGCAGTGGTTCTCAGCCTCCCTAATGCCGCGACCCTTTCACACAGCTCCTCATGTTGTGGTGACCCCCAAGCATAAACTTATTTTTGTTGCTACTTCGTAACTGTAATGTTGCTACTGTTATGAATCGTAATGTAAATATCTGATATGCAGAATGTCTTTAGGCAACCCCTGTGAACGGGTCGTTCGCCCCCAAAGGGGTCATGACCCACAGGTCGAGAACCGCTGATTTAAAGGAACCTGTAGGGGAATCTTTCCTGATGGGAAAATCCTTTTGTTACAATTAAATAATCTCATCCTCCTTGAGGTGTGTGAGTCTCAGCGTCTTCAAACAGGGCACCCACGGGACCCTGTAGGCTCTGGCTGGAGAAGTAGCAGCTCTCTAATTCTGGCCCAGGGGGGCCTGAGGCAGTCTACCGCAGGAGCCCAGGCTCCTGAGCACACCATCCCCCACTGCTGAAGAGAGAGCCTGCAGAATTCAGCCTGACAGCAGAGACCTCTTCTGTCCCTGACCTGGGAGTCCGACAGATGTCTCTTTTTTGGTTGGAAGGAGGAGGCAGCCTGGTGGCGAGGAGACCAGTTAGGAGACTGATGCCACAGTCCAGGCTAGGGGCAAAGAGGGCTGAACATTAACTGGCACCAATCATGTGCCAAGCATGGCTAGCCACCCTTTGTGTACCTTGATTCAAGTCTCACAACCTTATAAAGTTGGTTACTACACTTATCCCTGTTTTATAGAGGAGGAAACGGGAACAGAGAGGTTAAGTAACTTGTCCAAGATTGCACAGCTAAAAGGTGATGAAAGCCAGGCAATCTGGCTCCAGAGGGTGTCCTCTCAGCCACTACACTTTTCTACAAGAACTGTGCCGGGTGTTCACAGCACACCGCAGGGCAGGGGAAGGTGCTGCTTGTCTAAGGCTGGAGAGCTTCTAAGTGGAAAAGCCATGTTCACACCACAGCTTTTTGGTTCCCAAATATGGGTCTTTGCATTGCTCTGCACAGACTCATTCAGTTGACAAGAGGACACGATGAGGAACTCTGCCCACCCAGTTTTAGTCTTCTCTCTCAGTTTTCACCAAGGAACAAGTAAATATTCAAGTGTGACAATAAGTGCACACCTATTTCTGTTCATGCACGGGAAATGGGAGCATGAAATCCTATCAGTACTCTTGTGCTTTTGGACCGCGGAACGTGGTTTTGATTTTCCTGACTGAAGTTTTAGTAACGCCACTGAAAGAAAGGCAGAGGCACTCCTCAGTGTTGCTATGCACGAGTTTTAAGTCATTCAAATCACAAACATACTTCCAAGAACACAAGGGAAGTCTGCTTTTGCTAAGTTTGTATTTCTCCAACTTAAATGGCCAACGACAGAGGATTAGTTAATCCAACCATGACACAACAGAACACAACCAAGAAAAATTATGTGTGAGGAAAGCCTGACTTGGAGAAATTCTTGTCATGTGAAAAGTACAGAAAAAAACAGTTATAAAAGGATATGCTGCAAACTGGCAACGGTGGTCAACTCTGGCTCTATCCTCTCCTTTTCTGTAATAAATTTCCAAATAACATTTCACCCAAATAAACCCAAACCTTTTTAAAAGTTGACCTTTTGGGGGTTTCCATTTCAGAATTCAGCACGGTTGGATTCTGTCCTGGATAATCATGACAAGTGATGGCAACCGAAGGTTATTCCATCTGGCAGGTCTCAGTACCCAAGACTGAGCTGCTGGGAAGGGCTCCATTACGCCCAACCTGTGCCTCCCTCACAGTGGTGCCCGCAGGCTCCGCCCTACCGGCCATGGCAGGTAAGGAACCACAGAGCCCAGGCCTGACCCAAAGTGGCCAGGGTCAGCCCGTTCTCCCGGAAACAAGTGCGGCCATTTGCCTCCTTTGCCAGGTTTCCCCCTACTCACCGGTCCTCAGCCATCTGCCATGACCTTTTCATGCTCCCACTTCTGACAGCTTCCAGATACGGGAGTCCAACTTCAACGGAAGCAAACTATCACACCAACCGTCAGAGGCAGAAAACACCGCCTGATGGCTGTGCCACATCAATGCCGGCATATAAATCCTTCCTTAACAAGACAGCTCAGAATAAACAAAAATGCAACTCTGCCGTAGACACAACTCTCTGGGGAAATGATCTGTCCACGGCTTTAGCTTTGCAAGGAGACCCTTGCCTGTTTTAACTAACCAGAGATTTCCATGCAAGGAAACGAGCACTGCATGTCCTCCTCCGCTAACACAGACCGAACCTCCTGTGAGCATCCCCAGCGCGGGGTCAGGAAGGCGGGGGCAGCCCATTTCAGATGTAAAGGCAGTAAGTAGTACAGAGACGGGAGGGGCAGGGACTTAAGGTCCCAGAGTTCTGAGTTCAGGTGTCAGCTTGCCTATTTCTAACTGTGACCCTGGCCAAGCTGCTATAGAATAGTGACATACCGGCCTCAAGGACTTGTAGGATTAAGTGAAATAAGACTTGTAAAGTGCTTGGCACAGTGATTAATTCATAGCTAGTGACCTATGCTGCTATTCTCATGACTATTATTATCAGGAGTTAGGCACTGGGCTGTGACACAGATCGAGTGACAAGGGTCAGAACAATGAAGCTGAGGGAACACAGAGGGATGTGAACAAGGGACTACGGCCGTGATCTGGGGGTGAGGGGAATTCTCTCTGAGACCTGCTCTACACCCCAGGTTTGGAAGTACCGGATCCACGACTGTCCAGCTGGGGACCCCAGTGCCCTCATACCCACGAACCCTTACAATAACCTCCTGTCACCGGGTACCTTTCCCCTGCGACCTCCAAGAGTTCAGCCCAACAGCAGGAGGAGTGTTCTCTCTCACACCTGGAGCTGTGGAAACATTTATGCGGGAGAACCCCATCCTCTAAGGCCAGTAGGTTATTAACCTGGAGATCTTGATTTTGCCAGCACATTTCCACTGATGTTATCCTGTTCTCACTCAGTGAGCCTGACCGTCCTCCTTTGTAAAATGGGGTACCAACAGTACCAGTTCCTGGGGTGTCATGAAAATGGAATGGCATAAGCACATAAAAAACTTAAGGAGAGTGAGTGCCTGGCACATAAAAAAGGGCTCCATCAATTATTCCTAAAATTATTACTAAAGATGAGCCTCAGAAAAGTGAAATGATGCATTTGCCCAGGGTGAATCAAGTTAGCAAATGGCAACGCTGGGCTGAACCCCAGCCTAGCAAACGAAGTCTAGTGTGTTCTCATCAGCTACTCCCTACTGTCCCAGGGGAGCCTGCTTGACTCAGGAGGCACACCTCCCGTGAGAGACGCTTAAAATGCCCTTCTAGGAAGCTAAACACCAATCTGGTAAAAATTAGAGCATTTGACTTCACACGCCTCAGTGTATTTCCTGAGTTATTGTTTATCTGCTCAGACATCTCGAGCTGTGGTTCATTCATCAATTTCCTACAACTCTCAGCCTAAGACTACAAAATCCCCACTGTTGTTAAATCCTGGAGTAGCTTTTTGTACAAATCTACAATCCTCTTGTCTTCGAGTTACCTAGAGCCTGCGGAAGCCTGGGAAAGCCTCCCGGGAGTGCCACTGAACAACTCTTTGCCAGAGTGGATTTCGCTGAATCTACACGGCCAATCGATAGCGTCCACAGAGCAGTCAGGGAAGTCGTTGCAAGTTGTCTGAATTTACACACAGGATCAGACACACAGGCTGTTTGGGCTTAACGAGACCTCAGAGATCATCTAGTCTGGGGCTTTCATTCTCCATAAGAAGAAATGGAGGCTCAGGGCAGGGACATGACTTGTCTAATGTCACCCATTGATGACAGGTCTGTGACCATAATTCACATCCCCATACCATCTGGCCAGGGCTTAAACAGACCAGCTCTCCTGTCTCACTGTGCAGTGCTCACACAGTGGGTATATTCACACAGTGATCAAATGCATCAATAATATAGGCCCAGTGGCCGTAACGCCATAATGACCAAGACCGGTCACCACGAGGGGCTTGACGCTAGGTCTCGCAGGACACTGGGTCTGGGTCTTGCGTGATTTCGCGCGCTGGGCTTCTAGTTACAATATAAAAAGCACAGCCGTGGCAACATGCTAGGAACCCAAAATAGATGAAATGAGAGCTTGCCGAGCCTGATGTTCCTGAGATCAAGAGGGGTACTGGGGCCCAGGATCACTGATTCCTTCGAGGGGGTAACTATCTGAAACCATTTGGGAACCTAGCTAACAGCTGCCAATCCCAATGTGTGGTCAGTGACAATTCTAAGTGTACCTGACGAGACCATTAGCCTTGATGCAACTAAGGGGCGGCCTACACATGAATGAGACCGTGAATGTACAGCAACACTTGACACAGCCCTCAGCATAAGGGCAGAGCTTGCGGAACGAGACCAGGGACTGTTTAAGTCCAGTAGCGCCTGTTCTCCAATGAGGGCTACAGCCTCTCTGTAGAGAAAGCAGTTACAAAGATTTTGTACTGGGGCAGTTAGAGTCCCAAACTAAATATTGTCCTGGTAAACTTATAGCTCAGGTGAGCTTATGGTACGAGCGGAAGCAGTAACGCCATTTTCTAAGATAATTTATAGTATCACTCAGAGAGTGGGAACATCAGGTCTCCTCACATTCAGGCCCAGGTACGTGGCCAGCACTCAAGTGCCAGGGAGAGGAAGTGATCAAAAGAATACAGAATCTTGATGGCCTCTCAGATATCCTATCCCATTAATTCTAATATGCCAGGAGTTCACACCTTTTTCCAATTCTCAATTCCTTCTCAGCCACCTGAGGAACCTGACACAGTCATCAGCAACCTGCATTACTCAGCAGGAATTCTCTAAAAAGCAGATCTGGGAGCAGGCAACTAGAGGAAAGTACACAGTCAGAAAAAGCCTCTCGAGTTCCCAACATTCCCAGTCAGATTTCCCCTCAGCCCCATCATGGCATTAAGCACCGATGGGGTAAAGGAATGCACAGTATCTGTCTTGCTCTCCTAAGTTCATTAGTGTTTTTTTCTGTTCTAGTCTAAATTTTGGTTCAGAAAATGTTGCCCCAGCAAGGACAGAACAATCATTTAATACTGAATTGTCACCCTCAAATTACTCCATGGACGCGGGGACCTGGGAGCTAAGCAGGATGCATGTTTCCTGGTCATTTTAGTGTCTCTGCATGGAGAAGGGTTATCTCCTTAGTATTCAAAAGGAAAATGAAGCACAAATGTGGAAGGAGGAGCAATCCGCTTCTGAAGAACATGCATTTCCAGATTATATAATTACTTCAACTATACACCACAGGTATCCCGTCAGAAAATAACGGCGAACGTTTGCCCACACGGCCCCAGAGATCTACTTTCAGCATCAGCGGGAGCTCGAGGAGTAACCAGATCCAGGCACAGCTGTTTGCTTTCACGCACACAGTCCTGTGTTGCTAATGCGTTTAAGTCTGCACATTGTATGTGAAAAAATAACTCGGTAATAAGGTCTTCCTTGAATGCCGACTTATAGATATTAACTAGGGAGTTAAATAATAACGGAGATCAGACAGATAAACCAGGAAAGACAATAGATGGCAAATATGCTGCCTCCCATCATGCTCAGGCCCAGAGCAGACATTTTTAATCAATCACAGAGTTTCTTTATGCTGCCTGGGGATGCGTTCAAGATGCTGTCTCAGCATAATGCTCTGGGCAGCCCTTACAAACCTGACTGGAGTGGGTTTATGAGATGAAAGCTCACTGCCTTCTCTACGATACGTGTTATTGGTAATTTTGATAAATAACTACTATGATCACAGGTATTGTGATTATACACATGGATTGCTTTATGAAGAGATAATGGAGGTAACCTTTTGGTAGAGGTTATTTTATAGTATAGTCTTTGTTTAAAAATATTTTTATTGATTCCAGAGAGGAAGGGAGAGGGAGAGACAGAAGCACCAAAGATGAGAGAGAATCATTAATCAGCTAACTCGTGCATGCCCCCTACTGGGGATCAAGCCCACAATCTGATCGGAATTGAACTATGACCTTCTGGTTCATAGGTTGATGCTCAACCACTAAGCAATGCTGGCTGGGCATAATATAGTCTCTATCTGGAAATCCAGTACAGAACTGTGTAACCTATACAGAACTGTTAGGCTATATATGCAATATGACACAGATGAAATGTTATGTATTGGTATCACGGTGTGAATTCAAGGTATACTATGTTTCCTTTTGGTGACTCAGGGACGGTCTCTACTGACAAATGCTATGGTGAAGGAATCAAGTTAGCACAAGTGGCAATTATCGAAGCATTTCCCAGCCTGAGGTTTTCGGGAAAACCAGGCCACCTGCCCAGTCAGGAAAAACAAGCCTTGGACAAAGAGATAAGAGGCAATAAGTCCTTTGAATGCTCTGAGGCTGTTTCCCAAACCCCACAATTAAGGGGAGATTTGGGGCCGGCAGGTCTGGGATGGGTCAGGGACTTGGTGGTTCTGATGCAGGGTCAGGACAGGCACCGTGTGAATGAGAGGTAAACATGGGATGTCCTTGTCCTCTCGCCTGGTTTTCTATATGGATGTCTGAGTGTCCCTGTGGTAGGTGCATCATAATCCAGCTTCTGCCAGCCAGCCCAGCAGATACTCATTGACAGCATACTGCGGGCTTTCTAGATCATGGCTGGCATTCACCATCTGACCCTTTGTTTCAATTTTCCCCAAACCTACTCCCCCATGTCTTAGCACCTGATCCCATGGTCAGCCACAAAGGATCAGGCAAATGGAAGATCAAGTAATGAAAGAAACCCCGAGGGGGTACAAGCTCAAGCAAAGTCTACACTTGCAGGCATCTGTATTTTAGGCCCAACACAGGGGAAGCAGACAAGACAAAATATTCCAAGAATGTTTTCAGGAAATACAGGAACAGTTCAGCACAGAGGCTTTGTTTGGTGAGCTTTCCAGAGCAGGGATGGCAAATCAGTTTCGACTTCAGAACCAGACCCAGTGATTGGCAGGGGCCGTTCAGAGGGCTGTGCTGGGAAGGATTCTGGGGTCAGGTCCAGGCCCAGAGGGAAGTGCAGCAACTGACTAACAATGTGAATGAATGGAGGGTGAAATAGTGGCACCCAAGCCACACTGACGCAGCTCTGCAGGCCAGGAGAGGAGGAAGAGTGAGGAATGTGCAGAAAATTTAAAATTGGTCAAAGAGAAGTAATCACTTCTTTTGTGAAGGCAAGTTATTAGACCGAGGCATCTGGGGCATGAGGGGCTGGGGTTAGTACCTGGTTTGGGATTCAGTCCCAGTTCTCCGACTGGGACTAGCTATCCCACTGTATATCTGGTGACTCAGGGTGAGGGAATGGGAGTTAGTACCTATGAAGTAACAGTGCTGTGGCACTAAGTGCTAAGTGCTTTGTATACATCACAGTATTTCATTAACTCCTCCAAGCCTGTTTCCTCAGATATGAAATGGAAATAACATCATCAGTATGCTGTGTGGATTAACTAAGGTAACAGGGGTGAAAGTTCACTGTACACTGGAAATTGTTATAGAACTAGAGTATTAGTGCAATGCCAATCCGCATTCAAGGCATAAGATAGTAGTTAGCCATAAGACTCGGCTTCAGACAGACTTGGGTTCTGATTCCGGCTTCATTACTTACTAGATTCTTCCCTACACCCTAGTTTCCTCGTATGAAATATGGAGATAATGCCAGCACTAGCTAATAAAAGTGCTATAATTACAAGAGACAAAGCACATAAGAGAGTGATCAGCAAAGTGCTCGGCACATAGTAAGCCCCTGATAAACCATAATTGCTTTAAAAAATTGTAATTCTTCTTGTGAATATTCTTTACAAAGATTAGATCTTTGCCACAGATTTCATTAATAGACACCCCAACACTTTTCAATGATTAGAAAAGTCTGGCGGGAAAACTGGTTTAAGTTTGGATCCTGCAGATCCAAGTTTGACTCTCTCATTCCGACAGCAGAAATCAGCGGCAGGTGGTAAAAATGGAGCAGCGGCCACCACTGCCCTCAGAAGACAAGAGCTGAGCGGGCACCGAGGCTGTGTGAGGACCACAGAGGCCGAGTGGCCGGCGGCTTTCTGTGGACCCAGCGCGCACACAGACACGTGCACTTAGAGAACCTGCCACAGGGCGAGTGAACCTCTGTTCTGACTGACAGGGCAGGCGAGTGGAGGCGGCCATCCATCACTGTCAGGAAGGACCTGAAGCACCTCGCTAGTCAGTTGAAATAAAGTAAATTATTTACTGATCTCAGGGTCCAGCTGCTCATTTGAATACTCATAAAGGGTGTGCTGTTGACTTTGTGGTGGATTTTGTTTCAGTAAGGAAGGATTTCTGGATTTGCTGTGTGCAGGTGTTTGTTGCTGTCAGAATGAAAGGGTGTCATCATCTGCTTTGCAAGGAAGGAGACAGGGTCTTAAGTTACATATGTGAACTCCTACATGGAATCAGAAATGAGTGCACTTATTCACTTCATGGTACAGGACTCAGGGCACAGTTTATCTGTCAAAAAATGTCTTAGGACTAATTAATGCCGTTTCTACTTAGAATGCTAAAGGTTGAACTTAAATGCATAATAGAAACATTCCGATGCGTTTTAGAAGCATCTCAGAGACGTGATGTTCCACCAGAGGGAGCCATGGGCACCACGGGAAGCACCCAGAGGTGGCTGGGACCTGGCCTCTAGTCACTTCTTTTCTGAGAACCTCTGTTCTAGGGAGAGATGGTTGTATCCCTGTCAGCCATTTCTACCTGAGACCTCTCCACTGTGGCTACAATAGAGCCACTACCTAATCTGAGTGATGTGGTTACATGTTTTCAAGATGGTGGACTGGAAGAGAAAGTAATAAGCAAAATAAATATTACGGACAATAATGACACTAAGATAAGCTACCACTGAGAATACAGACTCTATGGGCCACTTTCATACCATCTTGAAAGGTAAATGTAACTCACATTTTTTAAATGTCAAGAACTAAGACTAACCAGGGGAGGGACTTGTTCAAGGTGACACTGCAGGTCGGTGGTGATGCTGGGATTCACACCCAGTCCTGACTGCAGAGCGAGGCTCTTCTCACAGATCCTTTTTTGGACCTTTTCCTTTATACTAGTTTTTTTTTTTTTTTTTTTTAATTTTAAAAGAGAGAGAAACATTGATTTGTTGCTCCACTTATTTATGCATTAATTGGTTGATTCTTGTATGTGCCCTGACTGGGAATTGAACCCGCAACCTTGGTATATCAGGACAAGGGTCCCTGGACCTTTTCCTTTAAATAAATATATAGGCCGCAATCTGATGAATTAAAGTTTGGCTATTTGCCTTGAGAAAAAATTAGGGGGAAGAAGCCCAGAAACCAAGTCTGCACTCCTTTTCACTCTGGGGGCCAGTGGATTTGCTGATTATGCTCACCTGGGAAAACCCCTGCCTTCTCTCCTGGACCTTTATCTTGGCTGCTCTATGACTATTTATTGAGCTTCTTAAAACTAAACCCACTCAGAGAAAACAGACCCTTTGTTACTGGGAAGGCACTGCATTCAGGCACACACACAAACTGGATGTCTGAGTAGGATCCTTATTTTAGTAAACTTTTCATTGAAAACATACCAATGGAAAGTACATAAATCATAAGAGTATGTATGCTAGACTTTTCCACAAAGTCTACAGACTCATGTAATCAGCACCCAGATAAGGCACAGAACTTTATCAGGGTCTCAGAAGCCCCTCCAGTCTGGGCTCCCAGGATAACCACCATCATTACGTCCACACGGATTGTTTTTGTGTGTATCTGAATGCTGTATAAATGGGATCATACAGTCTGTGCCTTTGCCCCCCTTTCTGGACCTGGTTTCTTTTTGAGCACTCTTTTATTTTTATTTACAGGAGACATACCAGGAAAAGCATCCCCAGGAAGAACACCCCTGAAGAAACTTTATGTTTTAAGAATCAACATTAAATAAGCAATTTTTTTTTTTTTTACCACTTTAGATATTTAGTTTTTTTGTGTGAGAGATAAACAGTCTAGGGAGGGAAAGAAGAGTGGAATCTTTGTTTTGGTTCTAAGTTACTGGGTGCTCATTCATGTACTGAGTTTGTTGGAATCACCATCATCTCAGCAGCTGATGGTCGCTGAGCACTTGCCTTGCTAAGTATTCTGTGTGTGCTATGACATTCCATCCCCACAATTACCCCACCTATGCGGGACTATTATCTTCATTTTACATGTGGAGACGGAGATTCTGAGTCATGCGCCTGTGACGATACAGCTAATTAGCGAACCAGGGTGTGGACCCAGGCCGCTAAGTCCTGAGTCTGTCCTCTAAATGCTTCCCCAGGCTGCCTCTCCACCAACAGCTCTCACCTTCAGAGTGTAGCAGCCGCCAGACCCTGTGCGCAGGGCTTTGTGTGGACCGCTGGCTCGCTGCACGGTGGAAGCTGGCACCACTAGCACTCCCACTTAAGCAGAAAGGAACTGAGCTCAGGAAGATGAAGACACTCGCCTAACATGGCTGGTTACTGATGGAGCCACAACTTAAACCAGTTGTGACCCTGATGCTCATCTTTTAGTTACTAATCTGCACTGTCAGCATGTCTCGAGCTCCTGTCAGTCAAGCTGGGAAGAAATCATGAAGATATTTTTTTCAGGCTTTATTACAATTAGCCAGAGTAATGCCAACATTAGAAAAGACTTGATGATGAGACACATACAAAGCATTTGAGAAACGTAAGTCATGAGCCTTGGAGTTGGACTCCAAGCCTTCTCCCTTATGCATGAAGTGACCGAGGCCCGGGCAGGGGCAGTGAGGCAGAGGTCAGTCCATCTCTCTGACGAAGCCAGGCATTCACCCAAGCTTCCCCTCCTCCCACCTGGTAGGAAGCAGGTGCACACACACTGGCCAGACAAGGGTTGTTCCTGACACCACCAACCTACCTGCTGTGTGAGCTTGAGCATTAGCCTTCCCCTCTCTGCCCCTCCTCTACCTTCTCTGTCAGACGGGGACAGTAAACACACTACCGTCTAGGTGGTGAAGTAGTGCATGTGAAGCGCTTAGCACAGGGCCTAGCACACAGCGGGTACCTTGCACACGACAGCCATGACGACAGTGAGGTATTGCTATTCTGTTGACTCCTGTCGACACTTTTTCTACTCCTGTTAGGTTTAAGTCAAAACAGAAATTTAGACTGGAACACACTAACACCAAATATTAGTCGGAAGTTAGTTCCGAATTATCGGGTGAGAATCCAAATACAACTGCTGAGATCACTGTAGAGCTTCCCGAATAAGTAAGTGCATGAGTGACGAGGTAATGAATCCGCAGAGTAGGAAGGGGCAGGCGGCAGTGCTACAAGCAGTCTCAGCATGGCAAGTAAGAGAATTACAGGATGAGAAGAATGATGGAACCTCGCGGAAGCCAATCGGTTTGAAAAGAGTCCCAAGTTAGTTCTATTTCTCATCTTCTGCTTCATAAAAGAGAAGACCAGACAGAGCACTCGGCCGGGGAAAAGGAGGCATTTTAAATTTCATTGTTTAAACATTTTCTCTGAAAACAAATTACCGTCAGGCATTCAGGTCACATAAAAGTTGTACGTTGTTTCTTTCCCCATGTCTACCCTGACCACTGACATAACGGGTTCGCTTCGTCACCTGTTCATGGCACTCACCTAACTGTACGTCGGTTGTGAATCGCAGTCTGTGGATCATGCTGACTTTGAATGACTTGTAATGGTGGCTGCTGAGCATATCCTGTACTGTAGCTATGTCAATTTGCGAATCCTCCTCACAAACCCCGTCTGCCCTTGAACCTGGGGAGGAAAAAAGCAGTTTAACACATAAAGATACATGAGGCTTGGCAAATGTTGTCTGCTTAAAATGCTTTGGGATAAATTAAAATAATATGGGCTATTTAATTTGGAGAAGAAAAGGCTGAGCGATGACTTAATAATGCCATTCCAGTAAACAGAGAACGGTAACATATTAATCATTCAACAATTAATTCCGCAAACACGGCCTCTTCTGTGGCAGGCCCTGGGCCAGGCAGCGGGGGTACTGAAGGCGAGAAACACTCCTGCTCACCAGCAGTTCTCAGCCTCCACAAGAGAAAGTCAGAAACAAAAAAGCATGGGTGGTCACATGTCTTGTTTCTTTTTCTAATATTAATTTTCCTGATCATAAAAGTAACCCATATTTCTTGAAGAATCCCGTCCTTTCTGAGATTTTCAAATATCAGCTTGCCATCCTGCGCCCCCGTCTGCGTGGATGCAGGCACGAGCCAGCTTACCCCCGATGGCTGGAATGGTCTCCCACTGGCCTTCTGGCCACCAGGCTCCCTCTTGTAATCCAGCCACCACAGGGCTTTCCCATTCATCTTTCTAAGGCTTTGATCATTTATTCACTCATCAAATGTTTAGAGAGAGCTCTGTGCATGCTAAGTGCTCTGATATGTGACACTGGAGACAAGTAAGACAACTGCTACTGAAAAATTGTCCCTGGCTTCCCACGGCTTCCTAAAACGATGCACACTGTTTTCAGCCAAGCAGTCAAGACTGTCCATAATCTGCTGAAACAAACGTTTTCAATTTTACTTGTCACTTCTCACACATACCGTCTCTCAGCAGCTCCCAGACTCCCTGGACTGCACACAGATGCAGGTTTCTCTACTTCTGGGCCTTTGCTCGTGTGGTACCCTTGGCCTAGAACACCCTTTCCACCCTTCCCCTGCACCTGCCAAGACCCCACCCAGGCAGGCTACCCCCAGTCCACCTTCCACTGCATTCCATTCCTATTAGACACTGGAGTCAGGGAGACCTGGGCTCAGTTCCCAGCTCTGCCTCTGATTTGCTGCATGATCTATGGCAAACGACCGGCTCTCTGAAGCCGCATCTTTGCCATACACAGAATGTCAAAATATGTTTTGAAAATCTAACACATACTATGCTTAATAAGTAGCAGTCATGATTATTTTTTATATTGTTTTTTATTGATTTCAGAGAAGAAAGTAGAGGGAAAGAGAGAGAAACATCAATGATGAGAGACAATCATTGATTGGTTGCCTCCTGCACACCCTCTAATGGGGATTGAGCCTACAGCCCGAGCATGCGCCCTTAACTGGAATCGAACCTGGGACCTTTCAGTCTGCAGGCCGACACTCTATCCACTGAGCTAAACCAGCTAGGGCAGTCATGATTATTTTTATTCTACTGTCATAGAGGATCACAGTCAGCCTGGCACTGGAGTTGCTGAGTGGTTGCTCTTGTCCTAATTCAGAAGCTTTGTGAGGGCCAGTAAAGTTTGTTCTTCATTTCTGTATCTTCTGCTATAAGCCGTACAGGCAACTGACATGCTCTCACTAAATTCTGCTAAATAGATAGACAGATAAACAAACAGAAGCTAGGACATATGAGTGTTTGCTACACAGCAGGCATGGTAAACTCCTTTACCCATGCGAAACCTCATGACAACTGGCTGTCATTGCTCATCTGAGGCTTTGGGACTATGAGGCTTTCGAGGTGAAGTCACATGTCCAAGGTCACAATAACCAACTAGACTCTCACCCTGCAGAGTCTGAAATGAGTTGTCCTGAAGGTGCAGCTGCTGGTGCCTCACCCGTGGGAGGGAGCACCTGCGAGCAGAGGCCAGCCAGCCTTGGGCTGAGCAGCTAGAGATGGGTCCGCAGGAAGAGCCAGAGAGGACTCCTTGGACAGAGTTGTAGTTACAAACCCAAGATTTGGGTACAGAACAGGAACATCTGTTACATAACTGGGAGTCTGACAAATACAGCTTTTCCTTCCCATAACGCTGCTTACGGGATGAGCTTTTTTGTTTAATCCTCAACCGAAGATATGTTTTTATTGATTTGAGAGAGGAAGAAAGAGAAACACATTGACTGGTGGCCTCCCATCCCACAAAGTAGGTATGTGCCCTGACCGGGAAATGAACCCACCGCCTTTTTGGTGTATGGGAACAAGGCACCCACCAACCGAGCCACTCTGCCAGAGCTGCAGGGCAAGCTTTTAAGGCAAAGTTGCTTCCTGATGCCTCCCCTGAATTCCTGCATCAGGAGGTGTGTACTGGCTTCCAGACACTGCACTTATCCCCAGCTTGGACCACTCCAGCCCCTACAATGACGCTTCCTTCTCAACGAGGACAAAGCCTCGGCCTCAGTGGCCGTTCACTGCCCGCCTGTGACACAGTCCCACCTCAGTATGGGTGCATGTTGCTCTCTCTGCCCAGGTCACCCATCTCCTATTTCACTCCCTCCTGGCCTATTCCTCCAGGCTTCTCCCTCTTCTTCCTGAAAGCTTAGCTTAGGTGACACCCAGGGAACTGTTCCCTGACCCCAGGCCCCCAAGTCTAGTCTGGCTCCCCTGTCATTGCACCCTCCATTTTCCTACAGAAGACTTATCACAGAGAGTAATTCCCTGCAACCCCAAGAGGGCAGGCACGGTGGCTGCTTTAGTTGCCCCTGTAGCCGGGACCCTGCCAGTGCTGCAATGCACAGGATAAAGCAAGTGCTCAATAAAAATGTACTGGACAAATACCGGGTGCCATGTCCACAGGAAGCTGAGGATCAGAGAGGCAGAGGGACTTAACCAACATCACATGGCTAGTATTAGCAGAGCTGCACTCGGCGTCTGCCAGGGCCACAGGGAACCCTGCTTCCCCTCTGTGGAACGCCTGTGATTTTGGATAGAGACGCCACCACCACGATCACCCGCACCCTGGGGACTGTCCACATCTCTAACGGAGGGAGGCTGTGAGAATTTAGAGTTTTGAATAATCACTTGCTTACTCCAATGCATATCTGACTGAAACAGAATTGCCAAGATGTGTTTATTTCCACCCTAGAACCTTTATATAAATGAGAACTGTGGAGAAGTTGGGTGAAATATTAAAATCCTTTCATGTTTCAAAAATAATTTCAAGCCATCTCTTTTGAGAAAATGCCATTATTAGATATAACTTAGTTCCAGAATTTCTGTTTTCTCTATTAACTATTATTTTCTAAATATTGAAGGTTCTTGATTTGGAAAGAGATAACAGCTCATTATACTAAAATGGCAATTACAAAAAAAACCCCCACCAAAACAACACACCACACTTAAGAGTTTTACATTTTATGATGTTGGATTAAAACCAATTTAAAAATTACTATAACGTGACATATAATTTTTTACTGAGCAATTTCAATGCCAGCTGCTAATAAAGCATCTTAGCTGTAAATGATAATTCAGATGCTTTTAGATAAAGTGGTGCATAAATATAGTTGGAAATTGATTTAGCTTCTTACAGAAGCTACTGAAGAATGACATATTTTGTTTAATACACCAGCTAATGTAGTCCTAAAAGCTCAAACAAGTGCCAGTTTTCACTCCTAAATTTGCTGTGGGAGATTAATGAAAACTTTATATTTTGCTGAAATGTTAATAATGGGCAGATGAGACGATAGGATTTTAGTGGAGGTCTTAAAGCTATGGAGTAAAGGAGCAAGGCTTGTCAATGTCCTTATATTAATTTGTTCAAGACTGATATAGCTGGAGCTGGCTCAACACACTAATGCTTCTTGCACTGACCTTCTACTCTCTGACAATGTAAATTCATGTCCCATGTGAGGATTCAGGTCCCCCGATACTTGGGCGAGCTCTGAGTCTTGCCCCAGCTGACAAGGGGCGTGTTTGCTTTCATGATTAGAGGGTAACAGCATCTGGGGGAGCAGAGAAGGAAGAAACAGCCCTGCATGCGCTTCCAATACATGCTGCTCACGCCAAAGTAGGTCGTCTGCTGAATGGAACGATTTCTGATCTCGGAGTTCCAGAGCCCTTTCTCGGTGTAGATTCAGGAGTGCTGCTTGGAGGGCCAGGTGTATGTATACGGACCAGCCAGCTTGCGACCTGCCCCACCCCCCAGGCCAGCGGTGTGCTAGATTGCGGAGGAACACTGGTGAGGGTAAGGCAGGGTTCCTGACCTTCAGAGCTTACAGACTTGCTTTGCAACACAAAGAAAACAGTACAAGGCAGAGAGAAATGCCCAACCAACGGCTCAGGCAGCAGACC
This sequence comes from Murina feae, assembly GCA_004026665.1. Taxonomy (NCBI): domain Eukaryota; kingdom Metazoa; phylum Chordata; class Mammalia; order Chiroptera; family Vespertilionidae; genus Murina; species Murina feae. Next base: position 21,669 of record PVJC01021474.1, read on the forward strand.
TTATCTAAAGACAAACATCTGAAGCAGGTCCTTACCCAAAAGCATGTTTTCTGGACCAGAAAAGTCTAAGGATTTGCATATGCACCTTTACTGTTTACGCCCTTCCAGGAAGGAGCAACCCAGCCACACATGAAACACACTCGGCACTGCCTCATGTGCATATTAAAATTATCACTGTGCTATCAGCTTCACATTCAAAAACCCACTCCTGTTCAAGAGAAGACATTTTTATCTACTCAACGTAAAAAGTAGAGAGAACCAGAATGTCTTAAAAAATAAAGATATTAACAAAAAACACCCCCCCCAAACTGTTAATTTAATTGAAATATAACCCTTTGGTATTTTGTTAAATTAGCAATTAAAAAGGTTACAAGCAATTAAATGAAACAAAAGCCACACTGTGTTCATCTACATTAACGCTGAACTGGGGCTCCTGGTGAATGACAAGATGAATTGTAATGGTGCCTTCAAAGACTTCATGATGTACTTTGTCAAAGTCAGGAGTGTTAATGTCTCTATGTGCCATGGATTACCATAATGTATTGTGTCAAAACGCTAGAGCTGCAATAACTCAAAGATGTATTGTGATAGATCAAATTTTGGGGCGGGGCCTAAACATGACTCAAACGCCAGACCTCAAATGGTCTGACAATAGGCTCTGGAAGAATGACGGGGAGTCCATTCACAACGTGAGATGGTGCAAGGGACAGCGGAACCCCGAGACCAAGAAGCTTAGCTCTCTAGAGTAAGGAATTAGCAAGGTGGATCAGGCAATGGCACAGCTCTTAATGGCAAACCGGACCGGGGCAGGGCAGGGCAAAGGAAAGCAGAGACGAGGTGAAGGAGGTGGCAGGGGAAATCTGGGCTCGCAGCCAGAAAGAGGTGCTGAGGGAGACAGAGAGAGAGAGAGAGCCAATGGCTGGGAAGTGGCCTTGGGGCTTAACAATATTGGAAAGAATGAGACACAGAGTTCAGAGATGTAGATTCAAATCTTAATGCTGACACCATGGTCAAGAGTATGTCAAAGCCTGGCCCAAGGTTCTCTGGCAGGCAGAGGTAGAGCTGGGATGGAGCTATTGGACTCTCGTGTCCACCATGTTCCGTCTGCTGTCGTCCCCTTCCCTTCCCATCTTCCACATTCCTACAGGCAGCAGCAGGAGAGAGACTGTGGGGAACTGTAAACTCTCAACCAGTGGTTCTGGAGTGTACTCCAGGCCCCACGGTGGGTGGGGGGGAGGGCGGGGGCGGGATGAGGGGGAAGGTCCTCAAGAACCCACTAGGGGTCCAAAATCTCAATACTATTTTCATCATAATAGCAAGACAGTATTTGCCCTTTTCACGCCTATTCCCTTACAAGTGCACAAAGTAATAACAAGTTCATTGATATGGTTCTGAGTCCACATTGCAACTAACCTTTAAGGAAGTATTATTCAAGTTTAGGTATTGTAATGAAAATTAATAGCCCCTGTTATCTGAAAAGGCTATTGAAATTCTTCTCCCTTTTCCAACAATGTGTCTATGTTAGGCCAAATTTTCTTCATATACTTCAATGGAAACAATGTACTGTAACAGACCGAGCGCAGAAGCAGATCTGCAGCCCTGGCTGGTGTGGCTCAGTTGGTTGGAGCACTGTCCTATGCACCAGAAGGTCGCCGGTTCGATTCCCAGACACATACCTAGGTGTCAATGCATCTCTCTCACATGGATCTCCCACTCTCTCTCCCCCCTCCCTCTCTCAATTAAAAAAAAGAGTAGATATGCAAATCCAGGTGCTTTCCATCATGTCAGACATTACAGAAATTTACAAAAATATAAAACAGTGTCCACTGGTTCAGGTGACTAGTCAATAATTTATCTTCCTGATGAAACAAAAATAAATGCTCTCAGGGAAAGAAAACAAAACAGTCCCAATCTTCTCATTAAAATTTTAAAACAGGCATTTTTCATAAAATTTATTATTTAAATTTTTGTTTTTATTCCCTAATAAGTAGATATAACCTAATGAACAAACGCTCTTTGGGGTCCTCAGTGGTTCTGAGTGTAAGGCAGTCCTAAGACCAAATAGTTGAGAACCTGCCTTCCTTGTTCTATGCCATGTTTTCCTGTCCCTGGGTGTCCATGTGGACAAGCATGATGAGACATAAAAGTGCAGGTACAGCTGTGTATCTATCTGTGTTACATACCTGACAACAAACACAGGCAGAAAGCTTCTACACACATTCTAAAAGTAATTCTAAGAGCTGTCAGGTGATCAAGACTAGCTTTAACTAACACTGTTTTGGAGTTTAACACAGTATTTTTATTGGAACTGAGAGAAACACAGGCACACGTGACTCTCAGACAAATGGGCCCTGCTCGTTAAATCAAAGCTCGGATGAACTTACTGTATGCTACTGGCAGGTGTTTTGTGTTCGAGATACAGACTGCATGGGACTTTACACTTCATTTTATGGTTGGTTCAAGGAGCCTTAGACTAAGTCCAAAAGCTCTAATCCAGTTGTAAATTGAAGCAACTTCAATCTTCCTTCTCCAGAAAGATCGATGGCAACTCTGTGACTCGACCAGAAGATCGATGGCCTTGTTACATCTTCACCTTCACATTCCCCGCAGCAAGACGATGCTGTGCCTCTCCTGGGCTTTGGGGACACATGAGGGTGGCAGGATCCGCGGATGATGGAAAGGGAACAGACAATCTCAGAAGGAATCGTGTGGGAAAGACACGAAGCCCACAAAGTATGAGCATATACAGCGCAAAAAGCAAGAGTCTGCATTTGGCTGGAGCAAAGAGTGGTGGGGAGGTGAGAAGCTCTTCCAAGGGCGAGGCATGTCCATCTCAGGGCTGGTGCTGAGTAAATCCTGCTGGGCAAGTCGCTGGCCAGATGAAGACTAACACCTCTTCCGCCCCATCTGTCATGGAGCCTTACTGCTAGTCCTCACACAGAAAAATCCCTATTTCAGCCAAACTGGACTTTGCTTGGGTTATACCACGTGGCCAGAATGTCCTTTCCATTTTTTAATATTTATATACTTCAAGGTAGAGTAGAATCTTCCCTGACCTCTCTCCTGAAATCCTGCAGCCCTGAAGGCTCTTATTGTAAGTCTCTTACATGATAAGCATCTGTACTCCTCCTCTGGACAATGAGTTCCTTTGAGGGCAGGAACATTCTATCCTACAGAGCACACAGTAGATGTTTAATAAATGCTGCTGGTGGCATGAACGAAGTCTGCTGCAACACAGGTTAGGGATAACACTACCTGAGTTTGTATGCCATCCCTATGTTTACATCAAACCCAACACACTATTTCTAGCTTTCCATTCAGATGCCTTACCAGACTGCGATCCCATGTCAATAACTATCAGAGCAGTTAACATTTACTGAGTACTTACTATGTGTCAGACACAATGCTTAGCCCTTTAAGTATAGTAGCTCATTTAATTTTCTCAAGTCCTTTTAAGTTGAATATTATCTCTTTTTATAGGTGAGGAGAATGAAGCCTTTGTTAATTTAGAGAATGTCATCCTGCTAGTATAGCCATATAACTAGTATAAGCTGGGAAGTAGGAACTGTACCTATATCCATCTAATTCCAAAAATGTGCCCTTAACCACACCACCCTTTGGGTACTCCTGTTCCTCAGACAGGCTGGGAATGTACAAATCCATGGGTCACAAAAGTATCTAAGGAGAACACAATCATGGCTGGACTCGCCAGAACAAAGAATCAGGGATAGAAGCTAATACTTACTCTCTCCTGTAAGACTCAAAGCAGGATGCACACGTCATGGAGGAAAACTCTCCCTTAGCTTCTACATCCATTGCTTTTTTTTTTTCTTCCAAAGGCCTTTTAAGTCCCCAAAGCCTCATAAGCCCCAAACTTCTCTTCTATTAAACACTTCCCTTTGGCTACTAGTCATCTTTGCTGGTCTCTAAAAAATAATCAATAGGTGATATACTTTAACACGAGCACGCACACGCATGCGTGCCCCTCTGCAGTAATCTCCTCAAAGCCGTCAGGACCGCACAGTGGGATACGCCCTTCACTGAATCTGCCAGGCTGTGACCACGGTGGAGAGCCCTGCTGCCAGTGCCTAATTGATTAAACACTTGGAGTTAGAGCCTTTCCACAGGGAGACTTCAGCCCCTCGATAAATCAGAGCGATCCTGTTTTATGAGCTGATCAAAAAGAAAAGGTTTCAGGTTTGCGGAATTTCTAAAAAGAGCACAACATAGAGTGGGGCCTTTAGGTTCTGATCCTAGGCCCTGCCATCCCTCAGTCTCTCTTCTCAGCACTCCCTCCCTTGCTCAGTTCACTCTCCCTCCCTCCCTCCCTCCCTCCCTCCCTTCCTTCCTTCCTTGTTTCCGAGCAGTGCCTTGTCCTGGACCATTCCTCCCTTACTCATTATCTAACTCCTTTTTATTCTTCCTCAAGGAGGTTTCCTCCTCCTCCTCTCACCAGCTCCAGCCCCTGCTATACACTCTTTTATACCCTTCATAGCACTTTTCACAGCTGTAGGCTTCATGATGTGGGGGCTCCTCTCCACCGCCCAGCACAGCGGCCGGCACAGAGGAGGATGCCATCAATGAACAAATGTGTGCCCAGAGTGAAGCCGACCACCCTTTAGAGAATGATGGATGACCATTCGGGTCTGAACCACTGATTCATTGCAGGTTTGCTTGGAATTTAGGTTGATGATAGAATTCCCATCACTTCCTCTTCCTCCGATATGCTCTTGCTACTGTTCAAAATGCAGGAAGCAATGGGGCCCTCTAAGGAGCCTGGGCACTCTTGATAATTTACAAGTCAAAATACAATATTCTTTTACAACAACAAAATATCTAAGAACTGTTACATCTGCTCAACACTGAGGCATCACTCCCCTGACTCTGGAGTCAGGGATGAGGGCACACATGCTGGAGGAACCCACCTCGATCAGGGAAGTCACTGCAGAAACGTCCCTGATACACCACCAACCCATTAGCCAGGGGCTGCAGGCGGAGTCTGGGGCCAGGAGCCGACCAGCGGGATACAAATCCCTGTGCCCTCACTTAGAGCCCATTCGGGGTTTGTGGCTCGTCAAACATGTTTCCTTACTGCTCTAATGTACCAGTGTATCGCTTAATGAAAGTTCTTAATTGTAATTCAATTAATTACATACACAGAGTCCCCAATTACATTTTCCAATAAGACATTGGCTGTGGTACAGGTCTAAATGCACTTAACCAATTTTAATATATTAAGACCAATTTCCCTTGAATACTAATTACTACCTAATGATAAAATGAAAAGGGGGGGGGGAACTTCCAAGGAAGGGAGAGAGTGAAAAATGCAATTCATGTGGAATTTCTCAGCCCACATGGCACAATCCAGATACTCATTACTGAAGAAGTAGGTGTGGGCACACTTTGCTTCTAGCAGCTGGTCACCACTGGGTTTTGCCTGGGTATCACCTATCCACGGTGCTGGCCACTGCTCAAGGGGCCTGTGGGAAGTCTAAGAGGCTAGAGGGAAAGCAGGAATAATGAGGGAAAAGGCCCGCCCACACATGCGCAGACTAGCTGTGGTGTTTCTGGGCGCGGGGCTGGCCTTGTGTCTCAGGCACACAGACGGACACTAGGGAAGGCCAACACTTGCATTATGTATTTTTTTCACCTATATGCTTTTTTTTTTTTTAACTTCACAATTTATTTTTTAAATCTTTATTGTTGAGAGTATCACAGATGTCCCCCATTTACCCCCCCCCATTGTCCCCCTCCAACCAGTTCTCACCCCACCCCTTCACCATCCTACTATAGATGTCCATAGGTAAGATCTTTGGTTAGTCTCTTCCCCCTCCTCCTCCCCAAATTCCCTCTCAGATTCATCAGTCTGTTCCATGTTTCCATGCCTCTGATTCTGATTTATTCACCAGTTTATTTTGTTCATTAGATTTCTTGTTCATTTATTTTGATTTTTAAATTTGATTTTTGATGGATATGTATTTGTTACCATTTTATTATTCATATTTTTATCTCTTTTTTTTTATTCAATAATACCCTTCAACATTTCATATAATACTGGTTTGGCAGTGATGAACTCCTTTAGTTTTTCTTGTTTGCGAAGCTCTTTATCTGACCTTCAATTCTAAATGAGAGCTTTGCTGAGTAGAGTAATCTTGGTTGTAGGACCTTACTATTCATCACTTTGAATATTTCTTGTCACTCCCTTCTGGCCTATAAAGTTCCTGTTGAGACATCAGCTGACAGTTGTATGGGTGCCCCCTTGTAGGTAACTACCTGCTTTTCTCTTGCTGCTTTTAAGATTCTCTCTTTGTCTTTAACCCAGGGCATTTTAATTATGATGTGCTTTGGTGTGGTCTTCTTTGGGTTCCTCTTGCTTGGGACTCTCTGTGATTCCTGGACTTGTAAGTCTACTTTTTTTCATCAGATAGGGGAAGTTTTCTGTCATTATTTCTTTAAACAGGTTTTCAATACCTTGCTCTCATCTCCTTCTGGTACCCTCAGAATGCAAATGCTGTAA